>JAJPUD010006309.1:115967-133457 GCA_023553655.1 Myrmecobius fasciatus | reverse complement strand
TGCACAGTTGTTGTCTATTTATCTTTCTGTCCGAGTCCGACTAACCTGATATGAAGTTATCCAGAGAGCAGTGTCCAAATATTTCTGAGTTCGTTGACTTGAAGATCAGTTCAGAGGCTTATTTTATTGTTGATTTGAGAGAAGATCGGAGGAGAGGCAGAAAGTCACCTTTTCACTCCGCCATCTTGGCTCCGCCCCTCATAAAGTCTGTTTCTTTAAAACAATTCATCTTCTTTCTATTTTAATTCCACACTATTTTGAGAAGCTGGAAATACACTGGAGCAGTAATTGATTAGTAAAGTTGAGTTTTATAACTTTTATGGTTCAGTCCCTGATTTGTGGATTTTAAACTTTAGACTTAGTACCCCTCATTGAAGAGGGCTGATAAGTAAATTTTCTATTCATGATTTATCCATGTAATGTGGAAATTGGAGCAGGCTGGAGACTGGACAATGAGAGACCCAGGCTTCTAGCATTCTTGGCATTTCAACTACTCTACTCCCCTACATGAGTAAGCCTGTCTGTCTCTAGGTAAGTGCAATGGAGGACTTTGCTTTCTACTTTAGAATATTCGAATCTGTGTTATGACTATTTCTTGCTCTTTTACTTTCTTTTACTATTTACTAAAATAGGATTTTCTGAGTGCTGATCCCATGAGGGCACATATGGAAGAATTGCATAAGAATAACTTGACTTCTTTCTTTCCTTGGTGCAGAATGAATTTCTATGGGCCTCTAATTTGGGGAAAGATCCTTGACTTTCTCAATCAGAGCTGCCATGAAATGATGAGTCCATAACACAACCTATTATTCTGTCCCTATTCTGTGTATCTTGTCTTGTTGTTTGGTACAGTATTACGTATGACTGTAATTTTGTGAGCTTTAAATGACTTGTAGAGGAGGCTGTTAGATGGTGCATGGGCTTTGGAGTCAGGAGGACCTGAGTCTTCAATTTCACTCAACATTTCTTAGCTTTGTGACCCTAGGCACAATTGCCTCACACCCTGCTGTGCCCCCCTCCAAAAAAAAAAAAAAAGGTCTTATTAAGTGAGCCATTACAGGACCAGAAATTGTAATACTTATTATAGCCTGTTTCCCAATGGCTGAGCAAGAATGAAGCAATATGACAGCCTTGAGTAGGAGCCTTCAGGACACATAGTTGAGTCATGAGGTATTTCAGCTAAGAAGCACTTTACCTAGAAGCAATGCTATGTTCCAAAGTGAATTGTAAATAGTGAATGTTTTCTAGCAATGGCTTTAAATAAAATCCACTCTGTTTTTTGTTTTGTTTTGTTTTGTTTTGTTTTTTGCTAAGGCAATTAGGATTAAGTGACTTGCCCAGGGTCACACAGCTAGGAAGTGTTAAGTGTCTGAGACCAGATTTGAATTCAGGTGTTGACTTCAGGTCTAGTGCTCCATCTACTGAGCCATGAATCCACTCTGAAAAGGATGATCTGGAATTGTTTGTTTGTTTGTTTTTGTTCCTAGAGGGGTGAAGGAAGTATTTGTACTTCTGTTCTTTTTCTAGTTTTCAGAAAACAACCTCTTGTAAAAAAAAAAAAAAAAACTAATAAATGTGAATGAGAATTGGTGAACTGGGATGCTAATCAATTCTTCAGTCAATGAAATCGGGGAAATTCTAGTGACAGAAATAATGGAAGAGAGATACAAGCTCATGATATTAGCAAGAAACTCTACTATCCCTGGGGATATTGTGAGATTATTGGAATAATGATTATAAAACATCTGAATGACTCAAAAGAGAAATAGTACAAAATGAAAAGAAAATTGTGTGGAGATACTAACCTTCCAATTGAATAAAATTGGGAGGCATTGCTACTTGCCTAGAATCTATAAATTCAGATTAATAATTAAGCCTAATAATTATCATGATAATCTGTGGAGGATCCCTTACTATTTAAAGTTATTCTATAATTTTCTGTTCTCTATATTCTTACTGAGAACAATAAATTATTGAATACTGAACTATTATGCCTAGGAGAAATAAAGAATTGGGCTCCTGTGAGCCACTGGTGGCAATAATTTCAGTAACCAATAACACATAATTTTATTTCATACATCTTTATGTTTAAAAACATTATTACATGTATGTGTGTAATTTCATACAAATAATTAAACATATGATATATATATGAAATATAGAGAAAATAAATCCTTAAAAACAGAATTGACCAACTTATCAGAGACAAAAAATTCACTAAAGAAAAGGACTCATAAGAAGCAGAATTGGCCAAATGGTAAAAGTGGTACAAAAATTTACTGATGAAAATACATTATTCACAATTGGAATCAGCCAAATGGAAAAAAAAAGAGAAAGATCTAAAAATTCACTGAAGAAAACAATTCTTTAAAAATTAGAAATGGGCAAATAGAAGCTAATGATTCCATGAGAATTAAAAAAAAACAATAAAACAATTCAAAAGAATGGAAGAAAAATAAGAAAACATAAAATATCACATTATAAAAAGTTACTTGAAAAATAGATCAAGGAGAAACAGTTTAAGATTTTTTGGACTACCTAAAAGGTAATTGAAAAAATACATTAATTATCTTTTGAAAGAGATGCTAAAATGAAAATCCCTGGAATGTGATAGTGATATTTTAGAGCCCTTAATTGTGCAATAATATCCAGTTATCAACTGAGCCTTTGCTTTGAATCATTTTCTTTAATCACACACACACACACACATAACATACACATACAGACATGCACAGTTTTACTTTGATAGACTGAAAGATGTGTGGAAGACTGTGTGAGAGAGAGATTAAGAGAGACAGAGACAGAGAGAAAAGGAAAGAGGGAAAGAGAGTGAGTGAACTTAAACATTAATTGTAGCTAGCTTCTGTTTTCTTCAGCTTCACCAATTGAGTGCTTGAGACCACCTAGCTGACCATCCAAGTTCCCCATTTGTATTAAAAGTCTTTGACAAGCTAAGTCCTTCATTTCTATTAAGTGTTTTACTGTGAATCATAAATCATAGTTTTCCATGATCAAACAAGTCACATGAGACTAGGAATACCTAGACCCTGTGTGAAACACTCTTCAAAACCTTCTATTCAAGTGAAAGTTACTTCTTTTCAATGATGATTACCCAAGACAGATTTGCATGAGGACAATGGAAAATTATTGAATTTCCCAAGAAATCAGAAATACAAATCACTCTCGTCAATCAAGGTTGTGTTCTTCAATTTTAGATCAATGTTCATTTATTGTTTGTTTCCTCTTTGATATTTCTGCTTGATGCCTACAAAATGCTTTATGAACTCACAGTGGAATCCTTGTACTAAGTGAGGTAGTCTTGGACTTACTTTATGAGCAAATTCCCATTGCTAATAAATTAATGGTTCTCTGAATTTTTTTTTATCTCCAATTCCCTTATTGGAAGATTTCATTCATGATAATTGATGGCTCTAGCAGGATGTGAGTGAAAAACTTTAATTTCCAGGACAGCTCTTTGGAAACATTCCCAGAGCATACAATAGTCAGTTTCACTGAGGGATTTTCTTAAAGGGATCAGCTCTGGAGTTTGGAATCCCCTTCTATCCTCCTTGAACTTCATCCGAATTTTCTCTGAACTCAGGTAAGCTCTAGGAGAGTACCTTTTTCTTCTTTGGTTGGAGGAACCTAGGAGATGTTACCTTCATGTAAGTCAATTGGGAAATTCTTTCTGGATCTTTGTCTGATTCATTCTCTTTATTAATTTTCATAATAAAATTTCTGGAGGAGAAAACTCTAACAGAACCTTTTCACACAAATATATATTCTCCTGAAATTAACAAAGAGTTTAGAGGTAGAAAGTGTTAGTAATTCTCCCAGTTAGTAAAAACTTAACTTCCACATATTTAGTGAAAGCTAGGGGAAAAATCAAACAAACAAACAAAAAACCTTTATTAAGTGCTTTCCCCCCATGTGTGTTTGTGCACATGTACATTGGCTATCATAAACTGACCTCATCTACAGGACAGCTAAGCAAATATAGTGGCACTTTGGATAAAGAATTCTAGTCTGCATGATATAAGTCTTCTTCACTTACTCCAAGAATTCCTTTGGAATATAGAGTACTCTCTGTTAGGGATAGTAGAGCTCCCTCTTATATTCCCAAGTGCAGGTTTAAACATTTCTCCTACAAATATGGAAGGACCATTAAAGATAAATGTATTATTTGTAGAAATATATAATAAACTAATCTCTAAACACCATAGAAATTTTGATATTTTTCCATGTTTAAATGTTTTGTTCCCCCTGCCTCGATTTTTGTGTGACTTAGGAGTGAGTCTTAAAAAATGGAAGTTGGAGTTCTTTCAAGTGACAGAGACCAATTATGCTGATATGTTCATAGTTTATACTTGTTTATCCTTCTGTTTTGCTTGTAGCTTGTTCTGACTGACAGATTTTGACTTATGAGTAATAAAGCATATAGGGCAAGCCCTTATACAGCTGGGAGAATCTTTTATGTGCAGAGTAACTTCTTCCACAAATAGAGAAAGAGAATTTGGTCCTCTCAAGAGGCATAGGTTTTCTTTTATAACAACAATCTCTTTTACAAGTAAAGTCTCAGAAGTGTTTAGAATAAAAAACAAAAAGCAAAAAACCTTAGTAAATGAATTTTGTGTTGGATTATTGCTTCTTCAAATAGGTATTTAGATGAGTTATGATTTTGATGAGAATCAAGCAGGAAAATTTCTGTGGCACAAAGATAGTTCTAATTATTTAAAGATAAGAATCATTTCTAGGGCAGTAAGCTATAAATTATGGAAAATATTAACAGCACTCCTTCTGGAACCTCCTTGGAAAAGTTTCTAAGATCTTGGGACCAAAGGAAGCTTTCAGTCCAGCTAGGCATGATAAAGGAACACGTTATTCAGCTATGCAAAATTTGGTCTAAAAGTACTGATGAAATGTTTTGACCTTGAAATGGTTCTTTCAATTATTATTTATAAAGGAAATTAAGGATAGCTATAGACAATCGTCCTTATCCAAACTATTGAGTTTGTTGAGGGGGCATCTTTGATGGGCTGTATACTGTTCTGTAATGCAAAGAAATCTAATCCTTTATGAATTACCAAGGGATTAGCCTATCTGTATATTCTGATTTTTATTAGAACTCATCCCTTCACACCACTCTGATTTCTTCACCTGGAGAAAACATATCCCTAAATTCGATGAGGATCCTGGAGCTGTTATCACCCAATTCCAGACAATTTTCAGAGGATATAATCCCTTCTGGAAAGATATTAAAAATGTAATGGACATAAGGCTCTCACCTTGATTAAAAGAGCTGCTATAAAAGCAATTAGTAAAGTTCCATCAGGAGTAGCTCTGGATAGTCCAGAGAATTTTCTAATTGACCCTTATTTTCATAAATATTTTCATAAACACTGCCCAGAATTACATGAGAAGAACATAGGTAAATTCAAAGGTATGCCCAGGATGTTTTTGAAGGTAGAATTAATAAAATGAAAAGAGTGATAAGAAAAAGGAGAAAGTTAAGCAAGAGCCTCAAACCTTCATTAACTTTTCTCTACTAGCATTTTTTCTAATCCAGAGACTCCAGGAATCACGAGGATATTTCTAGTGCCATGAAAAGGCAATCTTAGTAATTAGTATTTCAGAAAAAAATGGATCGAGGATTTAAAATTAGAGTAGATATAATGGTGCTAAAGGACCAAGAAGCAACCAAAGGAATTTTAATTATGAAAGTGCGAGGAGGAAGGAAACCTGAATTCAAGGCATGAAACCTAATCTTTGATTTTTTTGTTTTATCTTGCTCCTGCCATTCCTATATATTTCTATGGACCACCACATCTTCTGATCCAAGACTCTTCAAATCTGCTATTCTTGTTAAAATTATCATCAAAAAAGGTTACCACCTTCTATTCCCCAGTACCTTCTATTAAAGAAAGCTATTGAATGGATTATCCACATCTTCAGGGATTAAGGCTTCATTGTTTCTTCCAGATCACCTATAATCTGATTTTGTCTGAAAAACAAAACAAAACAAACAAAAAGTAAAAACAAAAAACCCCTAAATCTCTGTTGATGGAAAGCCAGTAAATTTCTTTGTGTAAGACTTGCAAACAGTTAATGCAGATGTCATACCTAGCACCCAGTTGTGCCTCACCCCACTACTCTTGTCTCTTTTATTCCTTGTGAAGTAATCTATTTTGCAGTGATAGATCTTTGTTCTGCCTTCTTTAGTATCCTCATTGCCCCAGATTCCCAATTCCTGTTTGCCATCACCAGGAAGAAGACTCAATGGTCATGAATATGCCTGTTATAGTTTATATAGAGATCTCCATTTTGTGCTCTCACATCCTAAGACAGCAGGAATTACCTTTTTTTACATTCAATGTACATTGATGATCCAGTACATTGATGATCTCCTACTAATTGCACCCAGTATTGATATTTGTCAGGATAAACAAAACTTTTTTTTTTTTTTTTCTGCTTCATTACAGAGGCCACAAGGTTTCCAAATCAAAGGTAGAATATCTTGATTTCATTTTGTACCATGTTTCATGAAGCATGTTTCCAGAAACTCAGTTCCAAAGAGTCTAAGAAGCAGCTCTGTACCATCTTAGCTACCATAGGTTACTGGCAAAAATGGAATCCATATTTCAGTGAGATCACTAAACCTTTATTTGCTTTAACAGAAGCACGTGTCCCAGAACCTTTACAATTTGAGTCAGAAATGTAGCCACACTTACTGATCTCAAGGAAGCTTTGCTGTTAAATCTTGTTCTTGAACTATTAGATTATATTAACATCTTTTCTCTTTTTCATGAATAATCAAAAAGGAATAGCTTCTGGGGTATTTGCTCAGTAACTTAGTATTTAATACCTCTTCCCCCTAATGTGTATTGTTTAGCCCAGCTTGGTCCAGTGGCTGTGGTACCCCTGCCCTCTTGGTAGAAAACGCATGTGATTTGATTCTGTAAGTCCCATTTATTGTACTGCATCCCTATGATGTTGGGGCTTTATTTTAAAGGCATTACATTTAAGCCTTTTCTAATGAGAGGCTTGCTAAGTATGAGATGGCTTTATTGGACAAGGAAAATGTCACTTCAAAGTGGTATTCTCTCCATGATTTGTCAACGTCAGGTGAGATTTGCATGTTCTGTGGTAGACTTGACCAAACCATCACTTACTGATGATCCTCCACATAATCCCAATTTGATTTTTTTTACATCAATAGGTTCTTTTTTATGAGGGATGATACCCAGTACATATATGCTTCTGTGGTCCCTGATTATGATACTACCTGTTCCACTTCTCTTCCCTCCAATCTTAACATTCAGGAAGCTAATCTCATTGCCCTCATTCAAGCCCTTCAGCTCCCAGTTGACAAAATTGCAAACATTCCCAATGGTTCACACTATGCTATGACTGTAGTGTAGATTTTTAACCTCAATTGATGAGACCATTTCTAATAATGAATTTATCAATAATCACTTCACTGACATCTGGCTACCCATTGCTCTAGCCATCATTTACTCTTCTACCCATAAAAGTAGCATCAATCCTATATCCCAAGGGAACTCTGAGCTGATGGATGACAAGGCAAAAGACTGCTTTGGATGCCTCTGATTATGAGTTTCACCTCACAATAGTCAACAGTCAAAATTGTCCTTTCCTCTTCTCTAAGATAACTTCAACTCAGTCTATAATAAATATAGAAATCAAGAGGTGGAAGCAGCAGTTTAAAGTAAAACAAGTCTCTGGGGTCTGAATGAGTATGGAATCTCCCATGTAATTTTTGACCTTGTATTTCTTTTTTTCTATCTGTCTACAGCCACTGTTTTTTTGCTTTTTGCTGAGGAAATTGAAGTTAAGTGACTTGCCCAGGGTCACACAGCTAGGGAATATTAAGTGTCTGAGATCATATTTGAACTCAGGTCCTCCTGACTTCAGGGCTGGTGCTCTATCCACTGTGCCACCTAGCTGGCCCACACCTTTATTTCTTTTTGTCATGGTGGGGGGGTGCATTTAGGTACTCATGGAGTAGTGGGCAAAATTAGGCATTTTGAATTGTCCTTGGAATCACTCCTAATATAAGCTTGTGTTTGTTCTGCCTGCTCAACCTGCCAAGTAATTAATCAATATGCCTTCCATAATGTATTATGAGGATGCCCATTGGCATACATTCCGCTTATATATTTACAAAGTGATTTTATAAACATGCCCAAGACTGGCAATTATAGATTCTGCCTATTTACTAGTGATCAACTTAATCACTTGGTTGAAACTTTTCCTGAATCTAAGGCAGCAGCTGCCTTTTTGATAAAATACTTCTTAAAGAGATTGTTTCCCAATTGGCCCACTGGTTCATGTTCATTCCCATCACAGGTCTCATTTCGGTGCTTTCAAAATATACTTCATATTTGGGATTATTCTTAAGGTTTATATCTCTTGCCATCCCTAAAGCTTACATCAGATTGAATGCCTGAACCAAGAACTTAAGACCTTAATTGGCAAACTGTGCACTGAGACCCACTTAAAATGACCAGATGTTAATTCCTTGGCCCTGTTCCATATGCAGAAGAGAGCAAAGAGGGAATTACCTATCTCTCCTTACGAAATGCTGTTTAGTTATCTTTCCATTAAAGTACACCATTTCCCCCAAGTATATACATCTTTTCTGGGAGAAGACATATCTCTGGCTTCCTATGTATTCAAACTATAAAATAGACAGAAAAAAAAGACTTTCATAATGCTAGAGCTGCAATATAATGGGATTTTGGACTTTTTGTTGCATCATTTCCAACCTGATGATGAAGTCTACATCAAGAATTTCCAAAGAACAAGTGATACCCTGCCTGCCTAGAAAGACAATTTCCAAATATTGTCGACTACCTGAACTGCAATCAGGACTGGAAAAAAGGATTTTGAATACACCATTCACATATGAAATTGGTTCCCAGAAGTAGATATCCCTTGTGCCAACAAGATATGATAGCCAGAGATTGTTTACTGTTATATTTGTCCCAAACAACCTTCCAAACCAGAGTAAACACTTTTGAAATGTAAAGAATCAGAGATGAATAAGTGAGTGGTCATATTTTCCTTTCACTTGATTTTTGGTCTTATGATTTTTGAAGTTATATGTAGAATTGCAAGAACAAGATCAGACCCACAACCAGCTCTTCCTCATTTTGTTTTCTTGATATTAATACTATTGTCGGTTACACCTTTCCAGCACAATCATCTTGGAAGGTCAGCAAACAAACATTGCTTCTTCCAATTCCAAGAGATTAAATAGCATGGAGAAATGATTATTAATCACTTTACCTGCCACATGACTTACTTTATGTCTAACTCCCTTGTTGTTACATTGTGATTAGCTATATTACTAATTGTTCTGTCCATAGAGTATTATCTAAACATCTAACCAAGTAAAACTTGTATCTGCTGTTTTCTGAGGGGTGAGGGTAGTAATTACAATTATGAATTTCACCATCCTTTCCCTCTATGTAGAATTAACCGTTCAGTTAGGGATTACAATAAGTCTAGCATGTCCAGTAGGTCTAGTACTCCAAAACCTATTGCTACAGACTGCCCTCCCAGGTAATTGTCAAAGAAGTCATATTCTCTGGTGGCATAATTTTGCTTCCAGCTCATCATTTTCCTGAGAAAAGATAACAACAACTAACATTCCATTGAGCCTTCAACTTCTGCAAAATCTATTACTCCAGTAACAAGAACAAGGAATAGAAAAAGACTGTTCTCCACAGTAACTTTCCTCTTAACTATCTTATCTTTTAGCAGATAAACTTTCTGTTTTTGTCTCTTATCAAGCATATCATTACTTGCTATGACTCTTGCCTTTCCAAATCTTGCACCTTCCTGGTAATGTTTGGGCCAGCAAAAATGTCATTTTAAGCAATTATAGACAAATAAGTCATAGATTATGAGATGCTGGGATCATTGGGCATCATGGATTGTTATCGCATTCACCAAAATACTCTTGACTCATGGGTTCCTAATCTGGTGCAATACAATGACACTATAACACTATTGACACCTATATGTAATGGAAATATTCCATTTAATGGAAAAAAAAATTAAAAATTTTAAATTTTCATCCCCTTTTACTTTTTTTTTTGCTAGCTGTAAGACTTATGGTATAAGCTATAACATAACAGATTTTTACACATCCAGTAAGCATGATAGTTAAACCTATTAAGTATTTCTAGACTCTTACTATGGTTGGAATCAAATCCTCTTTTTACAAAACAAGAATGCCCTTGTTGATTTTTCTTCTCTGCATAAACAAAATAAAAACTAATGAATCATTTATATTTTTTAAAAAAATAAGTGCAGAGAAATTATGCTCCCCACATTGCTTACATAGAGAAGACCCTTCCATTTATGCTGACTAGAATCTTTAATGACATTACAAAAACTCCTTAATATATACCCAACTTGAGGGGGCTAGCCGAGATAGTGGAGAGAAGCCAGGAAGTTGTCTGAAACAATGTTGAATCAAGTCTCTAACCATTTTCTAGAGTGACAGAAGCTACAAAGAGTGAAACAACTTTCCAACTTAAAATAAGTTAGAAGGACTTCAGGAAATATCTGTCTCACTTGGGTTAAAGGGAAAGACAGCAGAGCACAGATGGTGTACAGGACAACCAATGGGAGGTTCTTAGTCATATTACAGATCAACAATGGAAACTTCTTGGTTCTTGGTCAGCGGGGCAAGGTGTGAGATCAGGGATGAGATCTCCAACCCCAGCCTCCTGCCAGCCCTGGAAAGCTGGCAAAGGAGGCAAGGCTAGGCTGAGCCATTCTAAAGGGTAAGCAAGCCACCAAAACCTGAAATACTAGTGCACAAAGCCAGTGTCCAGGCTTTTGTTACCAATAAAAGAAGCTTGGGACAATGCCCCAGTACCCCATTGACAACTCAACTTTAAAAACCATGAAAAAGGCAAAAGAAATGAACAAGAAACAGCAATGACAATGACAAAAAACCTTGTCAGTAGAAACCTACAGTGATGATGGGGAAAATCAAAACATGAACCCACAAAAAGACATTGGCAAAATACCTACATGGGAAACGTCAAAGGTGAATATATACTGGTCTCAGGCCTAAAGAGTCTTCTTGGAACAGCTGAAAAAGGATTTAAAAAGTGAAATAAGACAGGTAGGAGAAAAAAATGGCAAAAGAAATGAGAAGAATACAAGAGATACTCAACAAGATCTTGGAAAGGGAAGGACAAAAACTGAGGAAATAATTCCTTAAAAAACACAATCGTCCAATGGATACTGTTGCCATCATCTTTAAGCCACATGTTTTTGCCTCAGTCTGGACTGAGCTAGGCAAGGCCAGCTCCGCACTGCTTATCAGCCTGAAGCAGCTCCAGAAGATGACATCTTTGTGCCTTTGCCCCAAATGAATTTGGGCTAGAATTGCTTGAGGGGGTAAAAATGTGGTGTAGCTCCTAGGGAAGATGTAGCAATAACCCTAAAACTACCTGTTATTAAGCTTAAGGCTACCAGGCCTTGGGAGTGCTTTAGTTCTACAAATAATGCTGGCTTGCAGATAACAATCAAGATATAGCATCCAGATTCTTAGAGAAAAGTTTAAGTGAGTTACAGGAAGAAATAGAAAGCAAAATTATATTAGTTGGGGATTTCAACTTTTGCCTCTCAGAATTAGATCAATTTAATGACAAAATTAAAAAGGAAGAAACTAGATACACATTTACTTATTTTGATTTAAAAAAAAGAAAGAAGAAAACTAAATTATCAGTATCAAAAATCAAAAAGGGAATTAAAATAATAACTAAGAGATATTTTGTTCAACTGTATGCAAGTAAATCTGACAATCTAAGTGAAATCAATGCATGTTTGCAAAAACATAAATGACTCAGATTAACAGAAGAGTTAATAAAACAACCCCTTTTTATTTTTTAAAAGAAATTAAATGACCCATAAAATGAACTCCCTAAAAAGAAATCTCCAAGACTAGATGGATTTACAAATGAATTCTACCAAATATTTAAAGAAAATATTAATTCAAATGATGCAAAAACTATTTGAAAAAATGGGTGAAGAAATCCTACCAAATCTTTTTGTGGTACAAATATGGTGATGATACCTAAACCAAGTAAAACCAAAGCAGATAAAGAAAATTAGAGATCAATCTCCCAAATTTATATTTATGTAAAAATTTTAAATAAAATATTACCAAAGAGGGGGCGGAGCAAACAGCATGATGATGCCATGATGGCGAACTGCAAACAGCGTTCTCTATGAGCTCCTGAGACCTTCCCTCAGACCCAGACAAATTGAGCCTCCAAACTGGTTCTGGAGTGAGGGCGCCACCAAACACTTGGACTACAATGCACTTCTGTCAACTATCTACTTTGAAAGAACTTTTGAGGTCAGTTTTAGACGGGCAGGGGATCGAGCAGCTCCCAGCACTCAGATGCCAGTGAGCAGCCGGGGTGCAAATCCGGGGCTGGGAAGGACCAGAAGATTTTAGGCTGCCAGTAAGTCCCTGAGAGACGCTTGAGCCACTTTGCTCTGCTTGTGGGCAGGTGCTTTGGCAGATCTGCCTTTGGTAAAGGGTGGATTGAGAGCAGCTTAAAGTGTGGTCCTAGTGCAGATCTAGCCAGATCAGCCCCAGACCGGAAGTCAACTCAGCAAACTGCCACAGGGCAAATTAAAACTGCTGCAGATTCCATGCTGGTGACTGATACCTCAACTCAAAAGCATGAGCAAGAAGAAGAGAGCTCTCACCATAGACAGCTTTTATGGAGAAAAAATAGAGAAGTCCCCAGATACTGAGATTCTGAAAACAATCCCAGATAAAGCCACAGGGGTGGACTTAAGCTGGTCTCCCTTTCAGAAGGCTTACCTGGAAGATTGCATAAAGAATCTCAAAAGAGAGCTAGAAGAAGATTGGGGAAATAAATTGAGAGCAGTGCAAGAAGGAAATATCACCCTGCAACAGAGAAGTGAAAAATTGGAAAATAAGTTTGGTGAATTGGAAAAAGTCGCCAACTCACTGGAAAAAAAATAGTGAATTGGTAAACGACAACAATTCACTGAAAAACAAAATTAGTGAATTGGAAAAAGACAACAATTCACTGAAAAACAAAATTGGTGAATTGGAAAAAAACAAAAATTCACTGAAAAACAAAATTAGAGAATTGGAAAAAGACAACAATTCACTGAAAAACAAATTGGTGAATTGGAAAAAGTCACCAACTCACTAGAAAATAAAAATAGTGAATTGGAAAAAGATAACAATTCACTCAAAAATAAAATTGGTAAAATGGAAAAAGAATGCAATGAACCAAAAAATCAATTGGCCAGTTACAAAAGGAGCTAAAAAAGATAGCTGAAGGAAATAATACCTTAAAAATTAAAATTGAACAAATTGAAATGAATGACTCAATAAGACTTCAAGAATCAGTCAGACAAAAACAAAAAACATTAAAAAATAAAAGAAAATATGAAATATCTCCTAGGAAAAACAACTGACTTGGAAAACAGATCCAGGAGAGACAATCTAAGGATTATTGGACTCTCTGAAAGTCACAATGAAAAAAAAGAACCTTGATGCTATCTTCAGGAAATCATGAAAGAGAATTGCCCTGATGTTTTAGAATCAGAAGGCAAAATTGGCATTGAAAGAATTCACCAATCACCTCCTGAAAGAGACCCCAAAATTAAAACCCCAAGGAATATCGTGGCCAAATTTCAGGACTATCGCACCAATGAAAAGATATTACAAGCTGCTAGAAAAAAACAGTTCAAATACCAAGGAACTGTCATTAGAATTACACAGGATCTGTCAGCTTCCACATCGAAGGATCGAAGGGCCTGGAATCAGATATTCCGAAAGGCAAAAGAACTTGGATTACAGCCAATAATAAGCTATCCAGCTAGAATGAGCATCATCTTCCAGGGAAGAAGATGGTCATTCAATGACACAGGAGAATTTCACCTATTTCTAATGAAAAGACCAGATTTGAACAAAAATTTGACCTCCAAACACAGAACTCTAGAGAAGCATAAAAAGGTAAAAAGGAAAGAACTCTTGAGAACTATATCTCTACTGGGGGTATCCTTAAAGAATGGGGATATAATTTGATTTTACTTTGATAATAATCAAAAAGAAATTAGAGAAGGAAGGTATATCATACTGTAAAAAAAGGGGGGGAGGGGAAAGGAGGTAAAATAAAGTAAAAATAAAAAGGAGGTAAAATAAGGCAAAGTCTCATGAAGAGACATAGAAAAGCTAATATAATTGAGGGAAAGAAGGGAGGGTGATGAGTATTGTGTAAATCTTACTCTCATTGGATTGGGCTCTAAAAGAATATATCAGATGCATTTGATTTCAGGGAAAAACCTGGCCCTCTGTATAGGGAAGTAGAAGGGAAAGGAGGAAAAGAAAGGGATAAATTAATAGAAGAATTAGGGGAAAGGTGTAAAAAAGAGGGAGGGTTCTAAAGGGGGGAGGACTGTTAGAGGGAGGTGGTCATCAAAAACAAAATACTGGGGAAGGGGGAAGGGAGTAAGGGGAAAGGGAAGAGAAAAATATAACTTTGGATAAATAAGATGGCAGGAAATATAGATATAGTCATTTTAACTGTGAATGTGAATGGGATGAACTCTCCCATAAAACGGAAACGGATAGCAGACTGGATTAAAAGCCAGAATCCTACAATATGTTGTTTACAAGAAACACATCTAAAACATAGAGATACATACAAAGTGAAGGTAAAGGGCTGCAGCAGAATCTTTTGTGCTTCAAGTGAACAAAAAAAAGCAGGGGTAGCAATCCTTATCTCAGATCAAGTAAAAGCAAAAATAGATCTAATTAAAAGAGAAAAGTAAGGACTCTATGTTTTACTAAAGGGTACCATAGACAATGAAGCTGTATCGATACTAAACATATATGCACCAAGTGGTATAGCATCCAAATTCCTAGAGGAGAAACTAACAGAGATGCAAGGAGAAATTGACAGTACAACTATACTAGTGGGGGATCTCAACCTTGATCTCTCAGAATTAGATAAATCAAACCACAAAATAAATAAAAAAGAAGTTAGGGAGATCAACAAAATTTTAGAAAAGTTAGGTATGATAGATCTCTGGAGGAATTGAATGGTGATAGAAGGGAGTATACTTTTTTCTCAGGAGTTCATGGAACTTATACAAAAATTTATCATGTGTTATGGCATAAAAACATCAAAATCAAATGCAGAAAAGCAGAAATAGTAAATGTATCCTTTTCACATCATGATGCAATAAAACTCACATGTAATATAAGGCCAGGAGAAAATAGACCAAAAGTTAATTGGAAATTAAATAATCTAATCCTGAAGAATGAATGGGTGAAAGAGCAAATTATAGACACAATCAATAATTTCATCCAGGAGAATGACAATAATGAGACAACATACCAAAATTTGTGGGATATGGCCAAAGCGGTAATAAGGGGTAACTTTATATCTCTAGATGCTTATTTGCATAAAATTGAGAAAGAGAAGATCAATGAATTAGGGTTACAATTAAAAAAAACTAGAAAAAGAGCAAATTAAAAACCCTCAATTAAATATCATATTGGAAATTCTGAAAATAAAAGGTGAGATTGAAAAAATTGAAAATAAGAAAAATATTGAATTAAAAAATAAAATTGAGTTGTTTTTATGAAAAAACCAACAAATAGATAAGCCTTTAGTTAATTTGATCAGAAAAAGGAAGGAGGAAAATCAAATTGCTAGTCTCAAAAATGATAAGGGAGAACTTTCCTCCAATGAAGAGGAAATCAGAGTAATAATTAGGAGTTTCTTTGCCCAACTTTATGCCAATAAATTTGATAATCTAAATGAAATGGAGGAATATTTACAAAACTATAGATTGCCCAGGTTAACAGATGAGGAAATAAATTATTTAAATATCCCCATTTTAGAAAAAGAATTAGAACAAGCTATTAATCAACTCCCTAAGAAAAAATCTCCAGGGTCAGATGGTTTTACATGTGAATTCTACCAAACATTCAAAGAACAATTAATTCCAATACTATATAAACTATTTGAAAAAATAGGGACAGAAGGTATACAACCAAATTCCTTCTATGATACAGGTGCGGTGCTGATAGCTAAACCAGGTAGAGTGAAAACAGAGAAGGAAAACTATAGACCCATTTCCCTAATGAATATTGATGAAAAAATTTTAAATAAGATTTTAGCAACAAGATTTCAGAAAGTTATCTCCAGGATAATACATCTTGACCAAGTAGGATTATTCCAGGAATGCAGGGCTGGTTAAATATCAGGAAAACTATCAGCATAATCAATTATATTAATAACCAAACTAACAAAAACCATATGATTATCTCCATAGATGCAGAAAAAGCATTTCATAAAATCCAACACCCATTCCTATTAAAAACACTAGAGAGTAGGAATAAATGGGCTTTTCCTTAAAATTATTAGTAGCAACTACTTAAAACCATCAGCAAGCATAATATGTAATGGAAACAAGCTACAACCATTCCCAATAAGATCAGGAGTGAAACAAGGCTGCCCACTGTCACCATTTCTATTTAATATTGTATTAGAAATGTTAGCTTTAGCAATAAGAGAAGAAAAAGAGATAAAAGGAATTAGAATAGGTAATGAAGAAACCAAATTACCACTCTTTGCAGATGAAATGATAGTATACTTAGAGAACCCTAGAGACTCAACTAAAAAAATACTAGAAACAATTCACAACTTTAGTAAAGTTGCAGGAGTCAAAATAAATCCACATAAATCATCAGCATTCTTATATATTACCAACAAAGTTCAGCAGCAAGAGATACAAAAAGAAATTCCATTCAGAATAACAGATAATAGTATAAAAGATTTGGGAATCTACTTGCCAAGAAAATGTCAGAAACTATATGAACTAAACTACAAAACACTTTCCACACAAATAAAATCATACCTAGTCAATTGGAAAAATATTAAGTGTTCATGGGTAGGCCGAGCGAATATAATAAAAATGACAATACTACCCAAACTAATTTACTCATTTAGCACCATACCAATCAAAGTCCCAAGAAATTTTTTTACCGACCTATAAAAATAGTAGCAAAGTTCATTTGGAAGAACAAAAGGTCAAGAATTTCAAGGGAATTAATGAAAAAAAAAAAAAAACAGATGAAGGTGGCCTTGCTGTACCAGATCTAAAACTATATTATAAAGCAGCGGTCATCAAAACCATTTGGTACTGGCTGAGAAATAGAGCAGTTGATCAGTGACATAGGATAGGATATCAGGACAAGCTAGGTAATAATGTTAGCAATTTAGTGTTTGATAAACCCAAAGACCCCAGCTTTTGGCATAAGTACTCACTATTCGGCAAAAACTGCTTGGAAAATTAGAAACTAGTGTGGAAGAAATGAAGGCTGGACCCACACCTAACACCGTACACCAAGATAAGATCTAAATGGGTTCATGATCTAGA
>JAJPUD010006309.1:103739-115567 GCA_023553655.1 Myrmecobius fasciatus | reverse complement strand
ATGTTTAGGAATTACTCATACATATGTTTTGCAAATAAAAAGTATTAATACAAAAAGATGTATTAGAAAAGCTCAAGAAACGTTAGTCTCACTAGGATGAAAAGGGTCTTCAGCCCAGCTCAGATGGATTCTGGGAAAGTCAGTGGAAGGTCTTAATCACAGCAGATCAGCAACTGAGACCCTTGGTCCAGGCTAAATAATGGAGCAAACTAGTGAGATAATCCCCAGCCCCAGCTCAGAAGGCAAACTCTGGAATATCAGGATATTTTCTGGAAAGCATAAATAGAGCTACCTCTGAAAACACAAGGGGCCACTGTGCTCAAAGCCAAGGCAGAGAGAGACCTGCACAAGAAGCTTGGGGCAATGACCCTTTTACCCCAGGAGCAGAGATCAACCATAAAAGTGAAAAAAAAAAGAAATTCCCAAAGAAAAAGAATTAAGATGATAATCAGAAAAGAACCTTGACCAAAGAAAGCTACAATAGTGACAGGAAAGAACAAAACATCAACTCAGATGAGGACAAAATATCCAGAGAAGAAATCTCAAAGAGTAATATGAAGTGATCTTGAAACCAAAGAGACTTTTTCGAAGTGTTCCTAAAATATTTTAAAAGGCAAGTAAGAGAGGTAGAAGAAAAAAATAAGAAAAGACACGAGAAAATGCAAGAAAGAGTCAACATCTTTGAAAAGGAAGGCAATTCCTTGAAAATCATAGTTGGGGAAATGGAAAAAACAATTGCTGAAGAAACCAAAACCCTCAAAAGCAGAATTAATGAAATGGAAAAAGACATACAAAAGCTAATTGGATAAAATGCTACTAAAAAGTAAAATTGGGGAAATGGAAGTTAATGACTCAATGAGATATCAAGAATTAGTCAAACAAACTAAAAAGAATGAAAAAAAGTGGAATAAAATGTGAAATACTTCATTGGAAAAACAGCTGAACTGGAAAATAAATCCACAAGAGACAATTTAAAACTTATTGCTCTACCTGAAGGCCATGGCTGAGAGAGAGAGAGGGGAGAGAGAGTGAGTGAGAGAGAGAGAGAGAGAGAGAGAGAGAGAGAGAGAGAGCGAGAGAGAGAGCCTGGGTAGCATTCTTCAAGACATCATCAAGGAAATATGCTGATGTTCTGAATACAGGGGGCAAATAGTCATTGTAAGAATCTACCAATTATTTTTGGAAAAAGATTGCATAAGGTAAATCCCAAAGAACATTGTTGCAAAATTCCAAAACTGCAATCTCAAAAAAAATACTGCAAACTGCCAGACAAGACAATTCAAATATCAAAGAGCATTTTGAATTACCTAGGATCTGGCAGCTTCTCCAACAAAATGGAGGGCCTGGAATACCATATTCTGGAAGACAAAAGACCTGGGGTTATAACCAAGAATTAATTATCCCATGAGACTGATGATCATCTTTTAGGGGAAGTACTGGTTCTTCAATAAAGTAAAAGACTTTTAATCATTTCAACTGAAAAAAAAAACAGAATTAAACAGAAAATTTAATCTTTAAACACAGGACTCAAGGGAAGCATGAGAAGTTAAACAGGGGAAATATACATATGTGTGTATACACACACACACATATATATACATATATGTACATATATGTATATATATATAATATAATTTAAAAGTTAAATGTATACATATCTAAATGGGAAAATGATATGTTACCAGATATCTGCTAACTAGGTACCTGAAGCAAGAGGAAGTATACATGGACAGAGGATGTGGTTGTGAATGGACTCTGATGTGATGATATGAAAGAAAATGACATTAAAGAGTGGGAAAAGGATTATACAGGGAGAAAAGGAAAGTGGAAGTATCATGGGATAAATGAGATCACATAAAAAGAAAGAAAAGACCTATTACCATTGAGGGGAGGAAGGAAAGGGGATGAACATTTTCTGAAGCTTGATCTCATCAGTTACTGCTCAGAGAGGGAATAACTTAATCATTCTGTTGGATATAGAAATTTCTTAATCCTCCAAAGAAGTAGAAGGAGAAAGAGGAAAGAAAAGGAGGGGCTGGAGAGAAGGAAGAGCATTAGACAAGGAGACAGGAATGAAAGAAGATAAGGGAGTAAGTGAGGTGGATTAAAAACAACATAGCACTACTAAGGACTGGGTGGAAAGTGAGAACAAAATTCCGTACAGGGGGAAAAATACGATAGAGGAAAATACAGAGCCAGTAATCATAACTGTAAATGTGAATGGGATGAACTCTCCCATAAGACAGAAGTAAATAGCAGAGTGGAATAAAAAACATAATCCTATATGTTGTTTATAACCAAAACATTCCACATAGAGAGACCCATACAGATTAAAGGCAAAGGGCTGGAGCAGAATTCATTATGCTTCAGCTGAAACTTAAAACAAACAAACAAACAAAAAAAAACAGGGTTAGCAATTTTGATCTCAGATAAAGAAAAAAATAAAAATAGATCTTATTAAAAGAGATAATGACCACACCTGTCAGATGGGCTAAAATGACAGGAAAACATAATGATGAATGTTGGAGGGGATGTGGGAAAACTGGGACACTAATACATTGTTGGTGGAATTGTGAATGGATCCAACCATTCTGGAGAGCAATTTGGAGCTATGCTCAAAAAGTTATCAAACTGTGCATACCCTTTAACCCAGCAGTGTTTCTATTGGGCTCATATCCCAAAGAGATCTTAGAGGAAGGAAAGGGCCCCACATGTGCAAGAATGTTTGTGGCAGCCCTTTTTGTAGTGGCTAGAAACTGGAAACTGAAGGGATGCCCATTAATTGGAGAATGGCTGAATAAATTAGAGTGTATGAATGTCATGGAATTTTATTGTTCTATAAGAAATGACCAGCAGCATTATTTCAGAGAGGACTGGAGAGACTTGCCTGTACTGATGCTGAGTGAAATGAGCAGAACCAGGAGCCATAACAATATTATATGATGATCAATTCTGATGGACATGGCTCTCTTCAACAATCAAATGTTTCAAACCAGTTCCAATTGTTCAGTGAAGAAAGGCATATACACCCAGAGAGAGGGATATGAAATGTGGACCACAACATAAAATTCTCATGCCCTCTATTGATGTTTGCTTGCATTGTGTTTCCTTTCTCTGTTTTTTTTTTCTTGTAGATATGATTTTTCTTGCACAGCAAGAAAAGTGTGGAAATATGTATACATATACTCGACTTGTCAAGTATTTTAACATAATTAACATGTAGTGGATTTCCTGCCATCTAGGGGAGGGGAGGGGACTAGGGGAGAAAATTTGTAACAGGAAGCTTTGTAAGGGTCAGTGTTGAAGAATTAAACATACATATGTTTTGTAAATAAAAAGCTTTAATAAATAATAAAATAAAAAAGAAAATTGAATAGGAGCAGAACTTAACACACATTTTTCTTGGCAGTACATGGCACCTACCCACAAAATGACCATGTATTAGGGCATAAATACCTCACAATCAAATGCAGAAAGTCAGAAATAGTAAATGCTTCCTTTTCAGATCACAAAGCAATAAAAATTATATTCAATAGAGGACCAGAGAAAGATAGACTAAAAACCAATTGGAAATTAAATAATCTAATTCCAACTAATGAGTGGGTCAAACAACAAATCATAGAAACAATGCATAATTGCATCCAAAAGAATGACAATAATGAGACAACATACCAAAATGTATGGGAATCAGCTAAAGCAGTTCTTACAGCAAATTTTATATCTCTTTTTTATTAAAACTTTTTATTTGCAAAACATATATATGGGTAATTCTTCAACATTGACCCTTACAAAGCTTCCTGTTATAAATTTTCCCCTTAGTCCCCACCCCTCCCCTAGATGGCAGGAAATCCACTACATGTTAATTATTTGACAAGTCAAAAATGCATATACATATTTATACAATTATCTTGCTGTGCAAGAAAAATCGTATCTACAAGAAAAAAAGATCAGAGAAAGGAAATACAATGCAAGCAAACATCAATAGAGAGCATGAAAATGTTATGTTGTGGTCCACATTTCACATCCCTCTCTCTGGGTGTATATGGCTTTCTTCACTGAACAATTGGAACTGGTTTGAAACATTTCATTGTTGAAGAGAGCTATGCCCATCAGAACTGATTATCATATAGTCTTCCTGTTGCTATGTGTAATGATCTCCTGGTTCTGCTCATTTCACTCAGCATCAGTTCATGCAAGTCTCTCCAGACCTCTCTGAAATCATCCTGCTGCTCATTTATTATAGAACAATAAAATTCCATAACAATCATATACCATAGTTTATTCAGCCACTCTCCAATTTATGGGCATCCATTCAATTTCCAGTTTCTGGCCACTACAAAAAGGGCTGCGACAAACATTTTTGCACATGTGGGTCCCTTTCCTTCCTTTAAGATCTCTTTGGGATATAAGCCCAGTAGAAACACTGCTTGGTCAATGGTTATGCACAGTTTTTGGGCATAGTTTCAAATTCCTCTCCAGAATGGTTGGATCCGTTCACAGTTCCACCAACAATGTATTAGTGTCCCAGCTTTCACACATCCCCTCCAACATTCATCATTATCTTTTCCTGTCATTTTAGCCAATCTGACAGGTGTGTAGTGGTACCTCAGAGTTGTCTTAATTTGCATTTTCCTAATCAATAGTGATTTGGAGCAACTTTTCATATGACTAGAAATGGTTTTAATTTCATCATCTGAAAATTGTCTGTTCATATCCTTTGACCATTTATTGATTGAAGAATGGCTTGAATTCTTATAAATTTGAGTCAATTCTCTATATATTTTAGAAATGAGGCCTTTATCAGAACCCTTAAATGCAAATATGATTTCCCACAAATTTTATATCTCTAAATAGCTACATGAAGAAAATGAAAAAGTAAGATATAAATGAATTGGGTATACGATATTTTTAAAAACTAGAAAAAGAATAAATTAAATATCTCCAATTAAATTCCAAATTAGAAATTCTGAAAATAAAAGGAGAGATTAATAATATTGAAACCAAAAAATCTGTTGAATTAACATTAATATTTGGGTTTACAAAAAAGCTACAAAATAGAGAAACCTTTGGTTAATTTGATCAGAAAAAGGAAGAAATTACCAGCTTCAAAAATGAAAAGGGTGAACTTACCATTATTGAAAAAGAAACTAAAGCAATAATTAGCAGCTATTTGGCAGCAAATCTGACATTGTAACTGAAATGGATGGATATTTACAAAAATAAAAATTGCTCAAATTAACAAAATAAGAAATAAATTACTGAAATTTTTAGAAAAAAGAAATTGAACAGCCCATTAATTAACTCCCTAAGGAAAAATCTCCAGAGCCAGATGGATTTACAAGCAAATTCTTCTAAACTTTTAAGGAATAATTAATTCCAATGCCACGTGAACTATTTGGAAAGATATGTAAAGAAGGAGTCCTACTACATAAATACGGTATTGATAACTAAAACCATGAAGCATCAAAACAGAGAAAAAAATTACAGAACAATCTCCCTAATGCATTTTGATACCAGAATTTTAATGCAAAAATTCATAGATTACAGCCACTTGTCTCCAGCATAATACATTATGACGAAGTGGAATTTGTAAGAGGAATTCAGGATTGGTTCAATATTAGGAAAACTATTACCATAATTGACCACACCAATAGCAAAACCAACAGAAATTATATGATTATCTCAATAGATGCAGAAAAAGTATTTGACAAAAATAAGTCATCAGCATTTGTATATATTACCACGAAAGACCAGGAGAAAAAGATAGAAAGAGAAATTCCAATCAAAGTAACTATTGACACAATATATTTGGGTAATTGCCAAGGAAGCTATATGAACCCAATTACAAACCACTTTGCATGAATAAATTTAGATCTAAATAATTGGAAGCATATCAATTTCTCCTGAGTTGGCCAAGCCCATATAATAAAAATGACAGTTACCTAAATTAATTTACTTATTCAATGCCATAACAATCAAATTACCTAAAATAATCTGATAATAAGAAAATTCACTTGAAAGAACAAAAATTCAAGGATAACAAGGGAATCAATGAAAAAAAGTTAAAAAAAAGAAGGTAGTCTATGTGTATCAAATCTAAAAGCAAACTATAAAGTAGCAATCTCAAAATCAATTTGGTACTCACTAAGAAATATTGTGCTGGATCAGTGGAAAAGATTAGGTATCCAAGATGCAGTTGTCAATGACTATAATAATTTAGTATTTGATAAATTCAACGAATCCACCTTATGGAGCTGGACCTTCACTATTTGACAAAATCTTCTGGGAAAATTGAAAAATAGTATGACAGAAAAGACGTGTAGACTACCATCTCCCATTAAATGCCAAGGTAAAGTCAAAATGAGTGCATGATTTAAACATAAAAGGTGACACCATAAGAAATTAGGAGAGAAAGCAGAACCAAGATAGCCAAGGTTTGACAATCTCTATCTTGCCTCCTCTGAGCTTCCCTCAAATCAACAGCAGATTAAGCCTCTGAACTGGTTTTGGAGTGATAGAACCCACAAATATTCGGAATACAACAAATTTCCAGAAGAAGATATTTTAGAAGAACTTCAGAAAAGGTGTGTTTCAATTGGGCAGGGGGAGAGCCTGCTGATCCCAGACTGCAGTGCAGAGAACCTGGGGTAGGGAGCTGGGGCAGGTAACCAGAGCATTGCCATGTCTGTACATAATCTAATCTTAAAAAGTAAGTGGGTGAAACAACAAATTATAGACACCATCAATAATTTCATCTAAGAGAATGACAATAATGAGATAATATATCAAAATTTGTGGGATGCTGCCAAAGTGTTTATTCTATCCACATCCAGATTAAAAAAAAACAAAAAACAAACTGATGAACCTTGAATTTAGATTTAAGCATTTTTTGTTTACCTTATTCTTTTGTTTCATTTTTATTTTTCTGTTACTTCTTTCACAACTGTGACTCATATCAAAATATGTTTTATACAATTGCACATTTATATCCTCTCAAATTGCCTACCATTTTCAGATGAGGAAAGGAAAGAAAGGGAGGGAGCAAAATTTGGAAATCCACATCTTTTAAAAATAGATGATAAAAATATTTTAATATGTGATTGGGTAAAATAAAATAATATTGAATAATTAAAATATAAAATAAGTGGAATCAAACTGACAAGGGAAATCTAATAACTATATGAACACAATAGCAAAATATGTTTTAGAGAAATAAAGATAAAATGGAATAGAAAGCAACAAATAATAATATGCTATATAAGGCAGAGAAAATACATGGAGAATAATAAATAACAATCAACAAATGTTGGAAAAAATATACTATGACTGGATAAGAGGAATAGGATAGCCCTTAGAATTCTTGAAATTCAAGGACATCAGGTAAATATCATTCCAAGTTAGAGGTGAAAACTCATGAACCATCTTTACCTGAACTCTGCAATTGACAGCAACTACAACAGAAAATAAGGGTTATTGGAGAAGTAGTAAATAAAAGGTTACTGAACTGATATGGGGGAGGTAAAGAAGAATTTCTCAGTCTGAGTGAAGTCAGAGAGAATATTGTCTCATTCAAACCAAACTACTCCCCTGGATGATTGTTCTAAAAAGGAAAAAAAAAAAGACTCGTTAATTAATGATTTCTGAGTAAGGACAATAAAAAGAAAAGAGAAAAAAATATGGATTAAACAAAGCAATATAAAATAAGTTGAATATATTCAATAATGATTGTTGACATTTCTCTTTCTCTTCCTCTCTATTTCTTTCTCCTTTTCAATTTCTCTGTTTGTTTTTCTCCAGCTCTGTCTCTGACTCTGTCTCTATCTCAAATATTTTGGGGACAAGGAAATATAATATACTACACTATGATGTAGGGAAAAGCAAAATTTATAATTATAACCACAAACATGAATGAAATCAGTTTATATATAAAAGAGATTAAAATTGCAAAATGGATTAGAAAGTGAAAAGTAAGGGAAGGAGAAGTATAAACATATAAAGAGCCTGTTATAAAATAGGTGCATTCAAGAGAAAATGGTAGGAAATATATACTCTAAATCTAAATCTAAATAAATTAACTTAATATATAATATAGATGGATAGGCGAGAGATAGATACTGTAAAGCATAAATACTGAAAGGAAATAAAATAACTAAACTAGGAGACAAAGATAATAATGTTTGATGACAGTGGAGGGAGTAGAAGGATATGGAGACTGTTCTAGACTAAAGCTATTTTCATTGTCAACTAGGCCTTAATATTGATTATTTTTAATTCTAAGAAGCCTTATGCCATGCTTTTCAAAACTAATTCACAGAAAGTACCCATGGAATTTGTACTGTTCGAACTAAGAAAGAATGCTAACTGTGCTTTGATGATTTCAGTAAATTTATACATAAGAAAATGATACAACACTTAGAAGTCATGAAGCAGAAGATGTGTAGGAAAGAAGGGAAATATCTTTTTCTAGAACATCACATAGACAAGGGAGAATTTAGGCCATGAGCAGCTATTAATGATATGGAGCAGTTTTAGACTGTATACTGAGATAAAAGCATACCCCCTTCCACCAAAGAACTATTTTTTCTTAAAATGAATAAACCTGTTTCCAAAAGTTTAAAAATTATATAGTCACTCCATCTCCATGTATTCTTTTTCACTAGGACAATCAAACAACAAAGTTTGAGATATTGGAATCATCCTATCTTTTGTGTTATATGATTCTGCTGGCATCTGAAAAATAATGTTTTTAAATTGTAAAAAAAAATTAATAGTATTTTATTCCTCCAAGTACATGTGAAGATCATTTTTGTAAAATTTGGTTTTCCAAATTTCCTACTTTTCTCCCTTTTCCCTACTCTCCAAGATAACAAGCAATCTGATTTAGATTAAACATGTGCAATTCTCTATCATTTTATGCAGGAAAAATCAGACCAAAGGAGGAAAAATGTGAAAGAAAAAACAAACAAAAAAGGTGCAAATACTATGCTTCAATCCACATTCAGTCTCCATATCTCTCTCTCTCTGAATGCAGATGACATTTTCCATCCCAAGGTTATTAAATTTCTTTAAATCATTGCCAAAAAAATTGACATTTAACATTTTGAGAAATACAGACACTAGTTTTAAGTGATTCCAACATTTCTTTTTGATTTGGAAAATTATAACTGATGAAGATATTTCTCTGTCAGGAAATTTGTAGCCGCGAGACAGGGAGAGATTGAGGGAAAGAGAGACAGAGAAAGAGACAGAGACTCAAAGAGAGATATGGTGATGATGATGATGATGATGATGATGACAATGAAGATGATGATGGTGATGATGCTTAGAAATAGTGCTAGCGAAGTGCTTGAAAAGACAGAAGATGGGACAAAAGGAACTTCTAAATTGGATACTTTTAGAAGCAGACGGGTTGCCTCTTTATCTGAGACAGAAGTGGAAGAGCAGATGATATGGGAATTTGTCTGAGTAATATAGATCAGGAAAGGAGAAAGGGGAGTTTTTGGCGAAGAACCTAAATTGTTTCAGCAAAGAATGAGACTTCCCATAATGCAAAACTAGAGGGTGGTGATTCTATAGAGTGTTTGAAGAAAGATAAATAGTTTTAAAGCTGTTTTGAAGAGAGAGATGATGAATCATTTAGGGTTGAGATAGGATTTTCTTGTTGAAGTGAGGGTTCATGTGAGTTTAGATAACATAAAGTCATGGTTTCATAGTTTTCTCTAATTTTCATTCAATAACACATGGAAATGAGTGAAAGAGGCATAGGAGAAATATTGCTGAAAGAGTTTAATCATGTCAGTCTAAACATTTCTCCCTATAAATAAAACCAGAAGAATGATGGAACTTGAAGGTAAAAGAAAGGATGACTTATAGGTCATTCTGGTAGAAGCATAATTACTTTCATCATATACGCAAAGGAAAAAATAGTCATTTCATAGCCTATCTTGTCATCTCATATTACAATTACATTAATATGAATTTTTAAAAGACTATTATCAAAATAATCTCAGTGTCTGAAATTATCTTGGTTGTTAAAGGGAAAAACAGGCAAGCATTTACTAAGCATATATTAAGTTCCAAGGGCAAAATTCATAAAAAAAAACTAAATAGGTACAAGTAATATCCCCATTTTATAGGTAAGCAAACTGGAGCAGACAAAAATTAGATGACATGGTCAGCTAGTGAATGTTTAAAACCAGATTTGAAGTCATATCTCCCTGATTCATGGCTAGTATTGTATTAATTTTGTCAATCTTCTGAGAGACTTT
Source organism: Myrmecobius fasciatus (assembly GCA_023553655.1). Lineage (NCBI taxonomy): Eukaryota > Metazoa > Chordata > Mammalia > Dasyuromorphia > Myrmecobiidae > Myrmecobius > Myrmecobius fasciatus. Next base: position 105,299 of record JAJPUD010006309.1, on the reverse strand, counting down.
AAATATATAAAAAAAAAAAAAAAAACAATGAATAGGAGGAAAATATTCAAATTCTGCTCAACAGCCTTTCTTGTTTAATTCTGAGTCTGGGTTACCACAACTCTGATTAGGTAGAATTTAGTGCATTTTCTAGTTTACTGAATTTGCAGTTTTCTCTCTAATTTCACTTGAAGGAAGTTTTATTTGCAGAAAATTTTGAACTATCATCTTTTATTGTTCCAGTGGGTAGAAATATATTTTCTCTTAGAATTCACTTTTTCTGATCAGCATTTAATAATTTTCATTATCCCATACATTCCTCTAATTATGTTTTTTTTTACTTTAATAATTTTTGCTAAGATATTAAATTATTAATTTCTATTTACTACCTTTGGAAGGTAGGGGAAGTATTCAATATTGTTCTATTGCTTTAAGAACAAAATCTCTGTTCTTTTTTTTATTAAAATTTTAATTACCTGTTATTTATTCCTTTCATTTAAATACATTTTTTCCTGCATTCTGGTTCTGATTACTGTGTAATTTTCACTTTTAGTGGTTTCTACGCATATCCTCTGATACTAATGCATTTCTTCCGTATGTTAGATGTCTTGTTTCTTTACTTTATTAGTTTCTCTCCTAAACTGTTCTCTTTGAGAGTCCTTCTTTAATCCCATTTAGTTTTTTGGATTTTTTTCTTTTAATATAATTGAGTATAGCATCATTTTGAGAGTAAGGGGAACTCAACTCAGAAAACCTCTCAGCCATTTTGTTATTATTTTTCCATTGATGCATTTTTTTATTAAAGCTTTTTATTTGTATAACCTATGTATGGGTAGTTCCCCAACATTGATCTTCACAAAGCTTTCCATTACAAATTTTACCCCCAGGCGGAGCCAAGATGGCGAACTGCGGACAGCTTTCTCTGTGAACTCCCTCCAACATTCCCTCAAACCCAGACAAAGTAAGCCTTAAAACTGGTTTCCGAGTGAGGTCCTCGCCAAGCATTTGGACTACAACGCACTTCTATAAAAGATCTACCTTGAAAGAACTCCAGAGAAGGTTAGCCTCAGGGGAAATCGGCCTCTGGTCGCTATCGGACTCCAGCCGGGGCGGAAGTCAGGGCTGCGATAGAGGGGCGGATTTTGGGCACCTAGGAAGCCCCTGGGAGACGCCTCGGCCACTTTGCTCTGCTTGCGGGCAGGTGCTTTGGCAGATCTGCCTTTGGAAGGGGGTGGATGAGAACAGCTGAAAACGTGGTCCTGGTGAGAATCTAGCCCGACCAGCCTCAGACCGGAAGTCAACTCGGCAAACTGCCCCAGGGCAAATATAAATTGTTGCAGTTTTCTCGGCTTTTGACCAATATCCCAACTTTAAATCATGAGCAAGAAGCAGAAGAGAGCTCTCACCATAGAAAGCTTTTACGGAGAAAAAATAGAACAGTCCCCAGATCCTGACATTATGAAAACAATCCCAGATGAAGCCACAAAGGCAGACTTAAGTTGGTCTCCCTTTCAGAAGGCTTACCTGGATGATTGCATTAAGAATCTCAAAAGAGAGCTAGAAGAAGAATGGGGAAATAAA
>JAJPUD010006309.1:65329-84171 GCA_023553655.1 Myrmecobius fasciatus | reverse complement strand
GAACACAAGAGAAACATAAAAAGATAACAAGGAAAAAAAACTCTTGAGAACTATATTTACGTTATGGATACTTATAGAATGAGGGTTGATTTTATGATTCTATTATTACATTATGATTATTATGATATGATTATTGTGATTTTATGATTATTGAGATATGATAATCTGAAAAAGAAATTAGAGGTAGAAAAGGGATAACACTGGAAGAAGAGGCAAAGGAGGTAAAATAAGGGAAATCACATCACATGTAGAGGCAAAGAAAACCTATAATGATTGAGGGGGAAAAGGGGAGGGGAATGGGAATTGTGTTAATTTCCATCTCATCAGATTTGACTCTGAGGGAATAATAGATGTATTGAGTATCAAAAAGAAACTTGTCCTATCTTATAAGGAAACAGGAAGGAAAGGGGGAAAAGAAATTGAAGAGACTAATAGAAGGGAAAACAGAAGAATTAAGGGAAAGGTGTAAAAAAAGGGGGTGGGGCTCTAAAGGGGAAGGATTGTTTGAGGGAAGTGGTTATCAAAAGCAAAATACTAGGGAGGAGGGAAAGGGGATAGGAAAGAGAAAAGCATAACCTTGGGTAAATAAGATGGCAGGAAATACAGAATTAGTTATTTTAATGGTGAATGTGAATGAAATAAACTCTCCCATAAAGCAGAAGCAGATTACAGACTGGATTAAAAACCAGAATCCAACAATATGTTGTATACAAGAAACACATCTAAAGCATAGTGACACATACAAGGTGAAGGTAAAAGGCTGGAGCAGAATCTATTATGCTTCAGATGAACAAAAAAAAAAAAAAAGCAGGGGTAGCAATCCTGATCTCAGACCAAGTAAAAGCAAAGATAGAGACAAAGAAGGAAATTATATCTTCCTAAAGGGTAGCATACATAATGAAGCAATATCAATACTAAGCATATATGCACCAAGTGGTATAGCATGGAAATTCCTAGAGGAAAAGTTCAGAGAAATGCAAGAAGAAATAGACAGCAAAACTATAATAGTGGGGGATCTCAACCTCCCTCTCTCAGAACTAGATAAATCAAACCACAAAATAAATAAGAAAGAAGTTAAGGAGGTAAACAAACTGTTAGAAAAGTTAGGTATGATAGATCTTTGGAGGAAATTAAATGGAGACAGAAAGGAGTTTACTTTTTATTTATTTCTTGACCTACATTGTTTTATGAATCATGTTGCAAGAGAAAAATCAGAGCAAAAGGGAAAATCCACGGTAAAGATTAAAAAAAAACAAAAAAAACCTTAAGAAGTGAACAAAGCATGTGTTGATTTTCATTCAGTCTCCTTACTTCTTTTTCTGGATGAAGATGGGATTTTCTTTCCAAAGTCTATTGGATTGCTTTGAATCATTGAATTTCTGACAAGAGCCAAATCGTTCATAGTTGATCATTGCACATTGTTGCTGTTATTATGCACATTGTATTCCTGCTTCTGCTTGGTTTGCTCAGCATCAGTTCATGTAAATCTTTCCAGGCCTTTTTTCAATCAGCTTGTGCAACATATTTTTAGAACAATAATATTCAATTACCTTCATATACCACAACTTGTTCAGCCATTCTCCAATTGATTGGCATCTACTTATTTTCCAAATCTTTGCTACCAGAAAAAGCTGCTACAAACATTTTCGCACATCTGGATCCTTTTCTCTCCTTTATGATTTCTTTGGGATACAGACCCAGTAATGTCACTGCTGGGTCAAAGAGTAGGCAAAGTTTAATAGTCTTTTGGGCATAGCTCCAAATTGCTCTCCAGAATGGGTGGATTACTTCACAACTCCACCAACAATTCATTAGTGTCCCAGTTTTTCTACATCCCTGGAAATATTTATCATTATCTTTTCCTGTTTTCTTAACTAATCTGAGAAATGTGAGGTGGTACCTCACAGTTATTTTAATTAGCATTTCTGTATTCAGTAGTGATTTAGAACATTTTTTCTTATGACTATAGATAGTCACATAATCATATAGATTGCTTTATATTTATCATCTAAAAATTGTTCATCTCTTACTTGGTTTTCAAAATTCTTTTTGAGCTTTCCATAGCCTGAGCATAAATCTCATTTTTCTTGGAAGTGTTGGATGTAGGAGCTTTGATTTTTTTTAATCTGTGAGTGTGTATTTTGATTTTCCAAAGTCATCATAACAACTATCAATGGTCAGAAACATCTTTGTTGTCTGCTCATTTTCCAACCCTATTATTTGGTTTTTAACTCTTTGTTAAAGTAGGGCACTCTTTCCAGAGTGTCAGCTGCATTGTCCCAATCTTAAGGTGTTTTGTGCAGCTGTTTTCAGAGATACTTTGAGGAACCTGACAACAAGCATTCTTTTCTGTCCTGGAGCTGTTAGGTATGTCCTTGTCCCGTGTAGATGTAATATCTAGTGTGTTAAAGCAAGAATCCTGCTTTGCTGATACTCAGGCCCTCAGCTTGAGGCCAGGCTTTTGGTGGTGTGGCGTGTTCTGGGACTACACACAGGACTCCCATCCCATTGCCATACTCCCTCTTCAACCTTCTGAGAGCTCCTGGGTGTTCCTGGGCTGAGAAATTCATAAGCCTCCAGCACTGCTAGTGACTTAAAGGCCCTGTCTTTCTGACAAAGGGGCAAGGGCTGAGGTCTGGCTTGCACTGGTGCAGCCTGCCCTGAGATTATAAACTGGGCTCCTACTCTTGTTCCACAGACCTTTTCTGCTGACTTTTCATGTCCTGTTTTGTCTCTGGGCAGAGAAGTCTGGGAGCCTCCAGCACTACAGTTGATTCAGAAATCAGACTTGGGCTGGATCAGGTCTGGGACTGGATCCGGGGCTATGCTGATGTGCTGCAACACCTAGTTGTCCAATGGAACATTTTTCTAAGCAGAAGACTATTTTACTCATTTTTTTATAGATCTCTTCCCGTATGAGCCATTATAGTAATTTATGATCAGAAAATTCTATCTATTCTTACACTCTTAGAAATTTAAGGGAAAAATTAGTGTGACATCTTAAAATATGATCTGATCAGTTTTTAGACCACAAGGAAAATGCATTTAGTTGCTTTTTTTCCTTAAATCGGCTTATAATCCTTTTAAGACAAAACCATTTCTATTGCCCATGTACCCAAGCATAGTTGCCTGAGCATTCAAGAGAGATAAATGTTCTTGTCTAATATTTCTATCTTAGTGGTTACATTCTAGGTTGATAGGAACCTTACAAATAGAAAGATAAAGGTGAGGTATTGAGTTTTATCTGAAAATCAATATGATGGGAAGAAGAGAAGTTCATTTCCCATGCCATAACCCTCTATCACTTTCTCTGTACTATTTCTTGTACCACTTATCTTACCAACTATATTCTCTTATCCTTCTTTATGCCCAAGGACATCTTCACAAGGCAGAAATATTTGCAACCATATTATAATTTTTCAAGTCCAGTCATATGTGGCAAATGCAATCAAAGATGTAGCAAATTAAAGAAATGAAAAAAAATAATTATAGTAAAAAGGATTCACTTTAAGCATATTTAGATTTTGGGGGATTAACCAAAAGATTCTTTGATCAGCATGTACACTCTTTACATTAGTCCACATATTTCCTGTTAAAAATAAAACATAAAACCATTATTCTCATTATAAAATCATGGTTTCTTTACCAATTTATCTGATTCTTGCCAAATATACACTTGTCACAGAATGGAGTGTTCAAATAATTAAGAGAAATATGTAGACAAATATAGGAAGCATAATTCTTTCTAATAAAACACTTTGTTAATTTTGAGGTTTTTTTTTAAATGGTTGAAATTCTACTACCAAAGAAAAATCAAGGCAATTTGCATAAAAGAGTATTTTTATAAATACATATCATTTCTTAGATAAGAATAAACACCATCTTCATTTTAGTTGTTTTTTCCTCATTTTTAAGAAATTTAAGTACAACCAACTTTTCAGAATATGTTCAAAAGGAATGAAAATGAAATAACTTCTCCTTTCTTTTATTGGAATATTAAACTTTAATAGACCATAGAAGAATTTAAACTGTCCTATTATTTTTGTTATTATTTTGTTAGTAAAAGAACAAATCACAGAAACAATCCATAATTTCACCAAAGGGAATGACAATAATTAGACAAAATACCAAAACCTACGAGATGCAGGCAAAGCAGTTCTTTGGGAAAAGTTTATATCTCTAAATAGCTATATGAATAAAATAAAAAAGAGGAGATTAATGATATGGGCATACAACTAAAAAAGCTAGATAAAGACGAAATTAAAAGCCTCCAATTAAATTCCAAATTAGAAATTCTGAAACTCAAAGGAGAGATTAATAAAATTGAAACTAAGTAAACTATTGAATTAATTAATAAATTCATGAGGAAAATATAGATAAAACTTTGATTAATTTGATTAGAAAAATGAAAGAAAAAATCAAATCACCAGCATCAAAAATGAAGAGTGAACTTAGCACCAATGAAAAAATTAATTAAAACAGTAATTAGAAGCTATTTTGCCCAACTCTATGACAGCAAAATCTGACAATGTTATCAAAATGGAAGAATATTTACAAAAAATATAAATTGCCAGTTTAACAGAAAATGAAATAAATTATTTAAATACTTTCAATTTAGAAAAAAAATTTAAAAAGTCATTAATGAATTCCATAAGAAAAAAAATCTCCAGGGCCAGATGGATTCACAAGTGAATTCTACCAAACATTGAAATAATTAATTCTAATAGTAAGTAAACTGTTTACAAAAATTGGTAAAGGAGTACTGCCAAATTCCTTCTATGACACAAATATGGGACTGACACTTAAATCAAGAGGAGCCAAAACAGAGAGAGGCAATTAGAGACCAATCTCCCTAATGAATATTAATGCAAACATTTTAAATAAAATATTAACAAAGAGATTATAACAGTTTATCAATAGGATAATGCACTATGACCAAGAGTGATTTATACCAGGAATGCAGCACTGGTTCAATATTGGGAAATCTATTATGATAATCAACCATATCAATAACAAAATCAAGAAGAAATCATATGATAATCTCAATAGATAAAAGAAAAAGTTTTTGATAAAATATAGTGCCCATTGCTATTAAAATGCTAGAGAGCATAGGGTTAAAGAAACTTTCCTTAAATTAATAAGGAGTATTAATCTAAAACCAACAGCAAGCATTGTAATGGAGTAATGGAGTAAAAAGTAATGGAGAAAATCAGGGTCATTTCCAGTAACATAAGGGGTGAAACAAGGATTCACTTTTATTCAATATTGTACCAGAAATGTTGACTTTAGCAATAAGAAAAGAAAAAGAAATTAAAGGAATTAGAATAGGCAATGAGCAAATAAAACTATCACTCTTTGAAGTTGATATGATAATATACTTAGAGAATCTTAGAAAAGCATCCAAAAACTTATTTGAAACAGTTAAAAGCTTTAGCAAAATTTCAGGGTATAAAATAAACCCCTATAAACCATCTGCATTTCTTCATATTAATGGCAAAGCGCATCATCAAAAGATAGAAAGAAATTCTATTTAAAATAAGTGTAGAGAAAATAAATTTGGGGGGTGTTTATCTTCCAAAACAAAAATAAGAACTATATTAACACAATTACAAAACACTTCACACACAAATAAGATAAGATCCAAACAACGGGAAAAATATGAATTGCTCAATGGGTACGCTGGGCTAATATAATAAAAATGACGAATCTGCCTAAAATGGTCTACTTGTTCAATGCCATACCAAGCAAACTGCCAAAAATTATTTAATAGAACTAGAAAAATAATAACAAAATTCACCTGGAAGAACTAATAATCAAGAATATGAAGGGAATTAATGAAAAAAATACAAAGTATGACAACTTAGAAATAACAAGCCTATTATAAAGCATCAGTCATCAAAACCATTTGGTACTGACTAAGAAATTCAATGGTGGATTAGTGGAATAGATTAAATACACATGACACAATAATCAAGGTCTATAATAATCTAGTATTTGATGAATCATCAAACTCCAACTTCTGGAATAAGAACTTACTATTTGACAAAAAATGTTGGGAAAAGTGGAAAATAATCTGTCAGCACCTCAGCATAGACCTATATCTCACACCCCTTACAAAAATAAGGTCAAAAGGGGTACATCATTTAGACATAAAATGTGATACTATAACAAAATTAGCAGATCAAGGGATAGTTTACCTATCAGATCTTTGAAGAAGGAAAGAATTTATGACCAAAGAAGCAATAGCAAACATTATGAAAGATAAAATAAACAATTTTGATTACATTAAATTAAAAAGTTTTCCCGAAACAAAACCAACAGAAAGAAGATTAAAAGGGATGTACAAAGCTGGGAAAAATCTTTACAATCAGTGTTTCTGAAAAAGGTCTTATTTATAAAATATAAAAAGAATGTGCAAATATATAAGAATACAAGTCATTCCCTAATTGATAAATGGTCAAATTTGATTAGAGAAATTCAAATAAAAACAACCTTGAGATACAGCTTCACTTCTGTCAGATTGGCTAAAATGTCAGTACAAGATAATGTTAAATGCTGGAAAGGATGTGAGGAAAATTGAGACACTAATATGTTATTAGTGGAGTTGTGAACTGATCCAACCATTCTGGAAAGCAATATGGAACTACATCATATCTTTTTCTATTTATTACTCTCTCTTTTTTTTATCCTGTCCTTCCTTTAATATCTGTTTTGCTTCTGACCACTGTTGTTTTTATATTTAATACCCACTATTCTTCTTCCCCTTTCTATTCTCCCCACCTCTTTTATGTCTCTAGTGGTAAGATACATTTCTATTAACAATTGAGTATCTATATCTACACACACAATCTACATACATATTTACATAAAACATAAAGTATATTTCCTTTTTGAATAAATTTAAATGTCAATGAGTTTTAATGTTGGCCAGCCCTCTCACCATTTCCCTCTCCACTACAAAAACTTTTCCTCATGTAAGTCTTATGTAAAATAAATTTTCCCATTCTTCTTTTCCTTTCCACTTTTTCTAGGGCATTGTTCTTTCGTGTCTTTCAATTCTTTCACATAATTCCAACATAATCATAACAGTTACTTTTGCATTCTCTTTCTGTTTAGTATCCTTCTACATGCACTAATAACAAAATTCTTAGAAGAATGTATCCGATTTGGGGCAGCTAGGTGGAGCAGTAGATAGAGCACCAGCCCTTGAAGTCAGGAAGACCTGAGTTCAAATGTGGTCTCAGACACTTAACACTTCCTAGTTGTGTGACTCTGGGCAAGTCATTTAACCCCAATTGCCTCAGGGGAAAAATAATGTATCCTATTCCCATATTGTTAAGTCTTTTATGTTTTCTCCTGTCTGATTACCTTTTTATGTTTCTTTTGAGTCTTATATTGAGGTGAGAAAACTGGGGATAATAAGGAAAGACTTTTAGAGGGATGTAAAAATTGGAATTTGGGAAGGTGAGAGAAGAGGAATAAGTTACAAAGAGAGGCATAGAAAAAATGGTGAATAAAAATTAGCTGGAGAGAAATTCACAAATAGTATTAGAATTTTGAATGTGAGTATGATTACAAATGCAGTTTTCTTTGTAGTGGCAAACAACTCAAAAATGCAGGGATCCCCCTCAACTGGAGAAATGCTAAATAATTTGTGGCATATGGTTGTCATGGAATTCTATTGTGCTTTGAGAGATGAGCTGAATGATTTCAGAAAACCATGTTAAAAATGAAGAATGAAATGAGCAGATTCAAGAAAACATTATATACTCTGTGTGTGTGCGTGCGTGTATGTGTGTGTTTGTGCATGTGTGTTTGGTAAGGCAATCAGAATTGAGTGACTTGTCTAGGATCACATAGTTATTAAGTACTAAGAGTCTGAGCCTGGATTTGCACTAAGGTCTTTCTGACTTTAGGGCACATGCTTTATCCACTCTGACCAATATTGTTTTAAAAATAACTTTGAGCAACTAAATAATTTTGAATATTTTAAACGCAAAATTAACAAATAAAGGGCATGTGAAGAAATAAGCCATATCCATTCAGAGAAAGAAATAGTAAATAGAAAAATGTATAGAACAATTTTACACATATTGATGCATTTGCATACATATATACATGTATATAGAGACATAGACAGACATATCTATCTGTCTATCTACCTATATATTTATGTTTATTAGTAGATATCTCTAAGGTAAAACAGAAGGGAAGGAAAGAAGAAAGGGGAAAATAATTTTATTCAATAACTTTATTATCTATTTCAAATAAATAGCAAGTTGCATATAGTATATTTGTAATTTCATGTGCAATTCTTTTTAACTATTATGAAAATGTTTGTTTTATTTAATAAATTAAAAGTAAAATGAATTGGAAAAAAGTTATATGTTCTATTCAGCTCATCTCTTTTCATGGAGAATGTTTAAATTCCTTTATTTCATCAAATATCTATTATTTTTTGCTGTGATGTATATGCTCAGTTTTGTCTCCCAAGATATCATTGCCCCAGGTTCCCTTACTTTTTATTGTGGCATATGTTAATATTGTTGTGATTCCAAAGGTTGCTCCAAGGTTTTGTGTGTGTGTGCGTGTGTGTTTTGCTTTGTTTTGTTTTGTTTTTTTGTTCTTTTCCCCCCCTGAGCCAATTGGGGTTAAGTGACTTGCCCAGGGTCACACAGTTAGGAAGTGTTAAGTGTCTGAGGCCAGATTTGAACTCAGGTTCTCCTGACTTAAGGGCTGGTGCTGCAACACCTAGCTGCCCCAGCTCTAAGGAATTTGAATGGTTTATTTCATTCTGTTTTGAGTATTTTTTCTTTGAGCTGGGAGCTTTGGAAAAAATAGTAACTAAAATATTCCTGGGAACTTTCATTTGGGAATTCCTTTTAGGTGATGATAGGTAGAGTCATTCAGTTTCTATTTTACTCTGTGCTTCAAGAATATATGGACTGTTTTCCTTGATAATTTCTTGAATTGTCATCTCTAGATTGTTTCTTTGATCATGGTTTTCAGCAAATATAATAATTCTTAAATGATTTCTTCTCAATCCATTTTCTAGGTCAGTTTTTTGAGAAATTTCAAATTATTTTTTCAATTTTTTTTTATTCTTTTGACTTAGTTTTGTTGTGTTTTTGTTTGTTTTTTTGGCGTCCTGAAGTAATTAACTTTCAATTGCTTAATTATATATTTTTTTCGTTTTAAAAATAGATTTATTGAGAATCCACCAGCTCCAAGTTGATTTGGACACATCAGGCAGCTTCTTCTTTGGCAACCCGGTCTTTTTTGAGTGGTCCCATAAAAGCTTTCTTCTCCTCCACAGTCTGGAACCGCCCATGGCCAAATTTGGAGGTTGTGTCGATGAACTTCAAGTCGATCTTCTCCAGGGCGCAACGCTTGGTCTGTACCAGCGGAGATTTTCGCAGGGTGAGGACCCGCTTCTTGGTCCCAACAATACAGCCTTTCAGCATGATAAAGTCATTGGTCACTTCACCATAATCAACAAAGCCTCCCAGGGGGTTGATGCTCTTGTCAGACAGATCATAATCAGTGGATGTGTTGTTTTTGATCAACTTGCTGTCCTTGACCTGGTAGCCCTGGCCAATCTTGTAGATCTTTTTGTTGATTTCAGTGCGATGGTGGTAGCCCTTCTGACCAGCCCGAGCCATGGAGAAGGCTACACGGGCAGGATGCCAAGCTCCAATACAGGCCACCTTGCGCAGGCCACGGTGAGTTTTTCGGGGCAGTTTCTTTGTGTGCCAGCGGCTGGTGACACCTTTGTAGCCCTTGCCCTTGGTCACCCCAATGACATCAATCATCTCAGCTTGTCCAAAGACGGTGGACACGGGCACCTGCTGCTCCAGCTTTTCACAGGCCCAATCCAGTTTCTCAGACACACTGCCACCATTCACCTGGATCTCCATCAGGTGAGACTTCTGCCTCAGAGGGAGCAGGCGCATCTGTGTGTGGGCAATGACCCGGATCACCTGGCAGTACTTCTTCATACTGTTGAAGTCCTTCTCCAGCTGCTTCTTGCCATCATCATCCTGCCACTTCTTGCAGTACTTGGTGAAGGCCTTCTTCTTGGACTTATGCCAGTTCTTGTAGAACCGCCGGTTACACTCATCACTGATGTGCTCAGCAAAGATGGTCTTGAAGCTCCAAAGGCCTCGTGGGGTCTGAACGTAGCCCACGATGCCAACGATCACCATGGGGGGTGTCTCCACTATGGTGACCGCCTCCACCACTTCCTTCTTATTGACCTTTGAGCCAGGTCTGTCCACCTCTCGAACAATATGGTTCATGCCATCCTTATAGCCCAGGAAGGCTGTTAGGTGGATGGGCTTGGTGGGGTCATCTTTGGGGAAGCTCTTCACCTTCCCCCGGTGCCTGCTGCTTCTCTTCCGAGGCAGGAAGCCCAGAGACCCATGGCTGGGAGCGGAGAACTTCCTGTGGGACATGATGCTGCAGATGCGGCTGTGAACGCCGCCGAGGCTAGCTGGGAGAGGCTTAATTATATTTTTTACTGATTTATTTTCTTCAATGAATTTTTGTATCTCTCTTTTTTACATTTGGCCAATTCTGCATTTTAGTTTTTCCATCTTTAAGATTTTTTGTGCTTCTTTTACAAGTTTTTAATTGTATTTTCATAAATTGCTTATTTGATTTGATATCTTTGCTTATTTTTCCCTGACTATTTTTATTTGATTTGTAAAATATTTTTTGATTCTTTCAGGAATTCTTGTTGGGCTTGATTCTAATTCATATTTTTTTTCTTTGAGTTTTTGGTTGTTGCTCTTTTGAATTCATTGTTGTCTTTTGTTTTGAACCTTAATCTTCCCTATAACCTTTGCAGTTTTATTCCTGTCACATTCTTCTTTTGTTGCTCACTCACTTTTTCCACCCTATTATTTTAAAATTTGGAACTTTTTGTCAATGTTGGAGCCTGCTTCTGCTGTGGGACTGAGAGAGGGGCAAGATTCAGTCTTTTTTTTTTTTTTAATACTGCTATTTTCAGAGCTAGTCATGAGAATTTTCATTACTTCCAAGGTAGTCTGATGAGGGAGTCACTGCTTTCTTGGATACACTCTGGTTCTGACTGAGGAAAACCCCTGATCCCTTAAAATTGCAATTGATAATGCTCCTCAGGTCCCCTCCTTCCTTGGATTGTTTAAAGATATTGTTCCTTGGTGTCCCCATTCTCTTCTATAAACATTATACTTACTGTGGTACTAGTATTAGTCATAGCAGCTGTCATGTTATTATTATATTCTGAGTTAGATAGATTTAGCTTGCAGAAGACCATAATATATAATTTTCCTATATACAATTTCCATTTTAATTTCTGGCTTGATCCTTTTAGTCCAAAGGGTTTGTTATAAATTATTTCTTGTCTAATTTAAGTTCGATTGATTCTTACAAGTCAAAAACCTATTATTTCAATGGAGTTTCCCACATTGTTCTTGATTCAACTATTTCTAGAGATTTAATTTTTGGTTTTATCACAGATACTAAGAGGAAATAGGTTGGAGATTCAATTACCTATACTCCAATTCAGAATTTAAGCATAGGTTGGATAAGAAAGAATAATACAAATGTGATATAAAGAAGAAATATACAATTTTTGAAGGAAGATAAAGAAAGAAATTTCTGGAGGAATGAGAAAGATCAAATAAATGTAAGCATGGTGAAGAGAAGTTAAAAAAAGAATGCTTTATATGACAAAGCTTGCAATAAAAGAAAAATAGAGCCAGGAAAGGAAAGAGATCCAGTAGAAAAAATTTGCTCAATTTTCCTCAGAATTCTTCACTTCCTGTTAGACCAATATTTGCCAAGTGAATAAAGAATATGCTCCCTCACTTCTAACATAAGAATTCTTAATGTAGGAAATGTGACTTTTTTGGAGTATTTTATTTTAAGATAATTGCTTTTTTGTAATCCTACATATTTTATGCATTTAAAAACATTATTCTTAAAAAAGGTTTAAAAACTTCAACCAGATTATCAATAGGATCCATGAAACAAACGAAACAATTAAAAACTTCTACTATATAGGCTATATGTTGAAAGTAAACAATAAACAAGATAATGAAATACTTCATACTTTCAAATTACACATGTTAAAAACCAAGTTGGAAAAAAGATATGCTTTCTGATATTTTTGGTTGTTCAGTCACATTCCTCTTGCATCATTACTATAGCTAGTCAACTCTTAACATCTCTGAATAGAGCAAAATTTTACTATCCTGTGTTCTAAATAACTACAAATGGAATGTTTCAAACTTGTTTTGGAATTCCATTTCTTTTACTGTGTAATGAAATATCACACTCTGTTAGGACAATGTCTTTAAGTCCGGCTTTCTTTTTCTTATCTAGCACATTAGCTAGAAATAAAGGTCCATTAATTATTAAAAATAATCTGCTCTCTATTGTTTTTATTGGCTACAAATGACCAGAGGAGAGAAGGATGAAGACATTTTATTTCCTTTTTTATTTGTTTTTCAATTTGTAACCATCTGGTACCAACCTGTAATTTGTGGCAGAAATTCCATTAAGAGGATGCACTGCAAAAATATAAACATAAAGCAATTTTCTAAACCATGGCATAAGTTTAGGATGCTGGGTACTTTATTTTTTATAAGGGGTTTTTGTCATGAATGAATAGTAATACTCCTTCAAAACCTATAGTATTTCTAAAGCTCTATCATATTTCATGAAAAAAAGCAGAAACATGAGAAAATAGTCACAGAAGTAGATAAATTTATTAGATAGATAGGGTCTGGTGTGAGACATGAGATCATGAGGCAAAGGTATGGAACCTCTCCAATGCTGAGGTCTGGTTTTGTAAGTGAAATGTCATAGTTGGTTTCTGTTCAAAATGTGACATAATGAAATTTGTGTTCAAACAAAATTTGTATTTTAAAGAGTTGTGAATTCTAAAATAATCTGTGTTAACACAAAACAACAATTTCCCAGAAACACATGCCTTGAAATATAACCTTTTTTGTCTGAATAATTGTTTCAAGTTAATAGCTATAGTCCATGACTTCCATAATAGGCAACATTCTATGTAGATTATATCTAAAGATTTCAAATTCTACATGAAACTGTGTTAAAAATTGGCATTTATTTTAATAAAGTAATTTTATGAATCTGTTATAATGTATGAAAAGATTGTTAATAAAAATATTAGTAATGGCAGTCTATGAAACAAAAGAAAATATAAAATGGTGTTCATTCCTGTAAAACACCTTTCTGTTTCTATAGTGATCACGGCAGAGAGATGGAAAGGGGTACAAAGAGTATTTGCAAATCACAGTGACTTTAGAATATCTCTAAATATTAACTTAGCTTTAGGTAATCTGAATATAATATCTAGTGACTACTAAAAGAATATAATAAGGAGAAACAAAAGAATATTTATTTTGACATGTTCAGTATAAAGGAAAGCTGAAGACAAAGGGAATTTGCAGTTAAATAGCAGAGTGGTTCACAGGGTCTTCTAGGAGAAGTAAGTAAAGTAGTTGGGAGATGTGGTTTTATTGTGAAGCCCAAAGATAAAAGAAGTATAATTTCATAAGATAGTTATTCAAATTACATTTTCATGATCATTATAATGGTTGGTAAATAGAGCACTATGAAAAATAATTTCAGATTTTTTTCACCAAGATCTGTTGAAGAGAATTAAGACATATTCTGCAAAGAACTTGTTAAGATTTGCAAAATTAAATCAATATATACTTTAGTACTTGATGAACAGATAAAGGAAGGCACAGGACAATGAGACTATACTCATACACATACATATAAAATGTGTATGCATATGTGTCTGCATAGTATATATATATATGTATATATATATATATATATATACCCACATACTTACACATAAACAACTACATACACATATAAATATGTGTTGTGAATCCATAATAAAATTGATTATAATTTTAACAGATAGGAAAGAATTTTATTGATATAGGTGTCAATGCCATATTAACTCTATGTGTGAAGTCAAAATCACTTGTTAAAAAAAGTTAAAACTAATGGATAACTATGAGAATAGAAATGTTATAAAATAAAAAAAAATCCCATTTTAGTACTCTTTTTAAAATGCTAATGCAAAAGAAATAGAAATAAGGAAAATATATCAAAATTAATTTTAAAATTTTATTCAGAAATATGAACGATATAAATTAGCTGGCATATTGCATAAACTAAAAGACCCTAAAAACATTTTTGATCATAAGGCACATGTATTATTTGACAAACAAAAAGATAGAACACCCAGGCAAATACTGTTTTAGAATAGAAATGCAAGTGTAAAACCTAGTGGAGAAGAAGAGCATAACTTCATAAACCAAAAGGAAGCAGTGAGGAGATAAAAAAAAAAAAAAAAAAAAAAAATGATAGACCCAACCAGACAAAACTATGCCAAACATCTTTTAGTATGAAATGCAAAGATAATGCATGAGAGATGATGAATAAGTGGTATCTGCAAAATTTTGTAAAAAAAATTCTTTGATCATCAATCAGAGCAGAAACATTATAATTAAACTTTCATGAGAGTACCAGTTATGCTTCACAAAATAGAGAAGACAGTTTAGAAATGGTTTTAATAGGGCATTGCAGATGTCAATGAAAACTTTAGAAGCTGAGTGCTGAACTCTGAATCCAGATCACAGAAGATTAATAAAAAAAAAAAAAAAAAGTAGAGGAGAAGTGGAGACACCATCAAGAGATGGTTCTTTTAAGGAGCCCAAAAGAAATACTGGGCAACAAGTAGCTAAAAAGAATGCAAGGATCTATTTTTCATTTTTATTATTATCATTTTTTTATGATTAGGGAGACATGGACATGTTTTTAGGCAGTAGATAATAAACCCTTAAGAAAAGAGAATAAAATTGGAGAGATGATAGTGTAGACACTATAGAAAGAGGTAATATCAAGACTATCCTTTTTAGGAAAATAGCATGCAAAAGACAGGAAAAGTAGCTACCTTAAATCAAGAATACTTGGGATGTCAAGAGAATATGTATTATGGCTTGATCCCAAGTGTCATGAATTCTGGGAAGACATATAAAAGTCATGCAAGGGTTTTGGAAGGATCATTAGTGAAATTCCATATCTAATGTTCCAGATCTTTTAGTTGATTGGTAAATTTCAGTCAATTAAATAAATTATTTATTTATTATTTGCTATTAATTAAATTAATTAATTAATTAAATGTTTACAAAGCTAGACCAGTCACTCAATCAGATACTTAAATAAATAAAAGAAATTGTAATATGAACAAAAAAGTAAGAAATTATGCTTAATGGTTATTTCTCTGGATGTATTTAGCTTTTTCTTTTTTTTTTTTTAACATGAATCCCTTGAAATAGTCTTGGGTCATTGCATTTCTGAGAGGAGCTGAGTCTATCATAATTCATCATTATACAATATTCCTGTTACTGTGTACAGTTTTCTGTGGCTTGTGCTCAATTCATTCAATATCAGTTCATGCAAATCCAAGGTTTTTTTTTCAATTTTTCATGCTCACTATTAATTATAGCACAATAATGTTTCATTATATTCATATATAGGTTCATATACTTGTTCAGCCATCTCCAATTGATGGGCATTCCCTCAATATCTAATTCTTTTCCAATGCAAAAGAACTGCTATAAATATCTTTGTACATGTGGATACTTTTTTCTCTTTTTAGGATATCCTTGGGATACAAACCTAATAGTGGTATTAGTGGATCAAAGGATACACCCTATTTTATATTCATTTGAGTATAGATCTTCCCCCACATGCAAACAAGAATACTTTTTTTCATTTTTATTTTTCTTAATTACATTTAGTAAAAAATTGTTTTTGTTACACATGTATACTCATTATATCTATATATATCTATCTATAAGTATCATGTTGGGAGAAAAAAAATCATAACAAAAGAGAAAAAACACTGGAAAAAGAAAAATGAATTAAAAAAAACAGAAGAAAAATTTTATAAGTGAACATAGCATGTGTTGATACATTCAATCCCCATAGTTCTCTCTTTGCATTTGGATGGCATTTTTCATACAAGTTTTTTGAGGTTACTTTGGATCAGTGAAATGCTGATAAGAAGTAAGTCTATCATAGTGGATCATTGCATCATAGCTGATCATTGCACAGTCTTTCTATTGCTGTATATAATTTTTATTGGTTTTACTTCCTTCACTTAGAATCAGTTCATGTAAATCTTTCCAAGCCTTTCTAGAATCAGACTGTTCATCATTTTTTATACAAAATAGCATTCCATTATATTAATAAATCACAACTTTTTCAGTCATTCACAAATGATGGGCATCTACTCATTTTCCAATTCTTTGCTACCACAAAAAGAGGCATAGATCTTTCCCACTCTTATTTGGATTCCTTTGAAATATAGATCTAGTAGAGGCACTGCTTGAACAAAGGATATGCAAAGTTTTATAGCTCTTTCTTCATAGCTCCAAATTGCTCTCCAAAATGGTTGGCTTATTTCACAATTCTACCAACAATGCAGCTTTCTCATAACCTCTCCAATATTTA
This sequence comes from Myrmecobius fasciatus, assembly GCA_023553655.1. Classification (NCBI taxonomy): domain Eukaryota; kingdom Metazoa; phylum Chordata; class Mammalia; order Dasyuromorphia; family Myrmecobiidae; genus Myrmecobius; species Myrmecobius fasciatus. The sequence goes on along the minus strand of JAJPUD010006309.1, from coordinate 67,614 downwards.
TCTTTATCTTAGCCAATCTGAGGGATGTGAAGTGGTATTTCAGAATTCTTTTAATTTGCATTACTCTAATCAATGGTGATTTACGTGATTTTTCTTATGACTATAGATGGCTTTAATTTCTTTATCTGAAAATTAACTGTTCCTATCCTTTTACCATTTATCAACTGGGGAAAGATTTTCATTCTTATAAATTTGACTCAATTTTTTATATATTTTTGAAATGAGGCATTTATCAGAAACATTGGCTATAAATATTTTACCCAGCTTTGTTTCCCTTCTAATTTTTTCTGTATTGGTTTTATTTGTGCAAAACCTTTTTTTATTTTAATGTAATCAAAGTTGTCCATTTTGCATTTCATAATTTTCTCTAATTCTTCTTTTGTCATAAATTCATATAGTATTTCAATATGGGATTTGGGATGTGGGTCAATGCAGGCCATAGTTATAATTTACTCTTCAGATTGGTTGGATCAGTTTACAACTCCATCAGCAATACAACAGTATCCCAATTATTTCACATCTCCAACATTTATCATTTTCTCTGTCATATTAGCCAATTTCATAGGTATGAAGTGGCACTTTAGAGTTTTTGTGTAATTTTCATTTCTCAAGTCAATAACAATTTAGAGCATTTTTTCTATATGTTGTAATATAGCTTTAATTTCTTTATATTCTTTGATCATTCACCAATTGGGGAAAGAACAGAAATTTTCTGAGCAAGTTGAAAGAAAACTAAAATTAGAGGAATCAAAAAATAGGGACCAAAACTTGTCTTTGTTGTTTCCTCTCTGTGTGATTTGGGGCAAGTCTTTCAAATTCTCAAGTCCTCAGTTTTTCAACTACAGAAGGATACTTAGCCAAATGTATTTTAAAGCATACCTCATTCACAGACAGAGCTGAGATCAGACCATGTGACAGCCTGAATTTTAAGACATTTCAATGGAATTTGGAAGAAGGTTTAAAGCAAAATAGCCTGTACCTACTACAAAAGCTTTAAAGGATTTAAAAAATGAAAAGATATTAATGAACAACCTAATCAGAATTTAGTCTTGCATTGTACAAAAGGAAATATTTTTGTATTTTTTGTATTATTTTGTTATTAATAAATAGGGTGTCCACTGTTTAGAATAATTTCCTAGGAATATATAATATGATGTGACTCAGAGAAGTAACTTACTAAAATTAAGCCTCTACTTGAGTCTTGAGCAAGCAAAAATCTCAAGGAGGAAAAATAGTCTTTTGGTGAATGGAACAGCTACACATTTCTGAAAATAACCCAGCACTAGAATATAAAAGGATTAAAGTACTAATAGTATAGGATGGTCCCCATCTATTTTCATTAGTGGAGTACTTTCTTCATAAAGAAATTTAACTAGTAAGAGGATTCATTGTAATTTGAAAAATGCTTCCTTATTCTGATTCAGGCCCAGGAGGATACTGTAAGCTGGAGAAAGGCTATATGAGATTATATGATATCAGGGACTATAAAAAGACTACATTCAGAAGAGGCAACATCTTGCTTTATTGATGTTTAAAAATTTAAAATGAAATATCTCATTTCAAATGAAATATTAATTATAATCACAAATTATCCAAGGTTGATATTCATAATATCAAATAAGATTTTTCTTTGAAAATTTATGAGTTTTATTTTACAAAAAATTTTTTCAAGTCTTGGCTGTTTTCAATTTGCTATAATGGCAAATTGTGCAATATTACAGGTAGGACTGACAGCAAAAGATAACGAGAACCCATTTTGAGACCAGATAACTATACATATTTTGATGGACAAAATTGCTATTAGGATTTTATTTTAATAATCTTTAGAAAATGTCAAATCCTATCCCTAAACCCTGTCAGTTAGACAATATTTAAAGAACATACTGAATTGGATGGATTTTTTTGGCACATAATTAATTTGATCCAGGTAATTAGCTTACTAGATAATAAAGCTTCCCAAAACATTTTTGCATAAATCACAAAACCATATTGATTCATATTGATTCATTTCATTGACTGCATTAGCCACACTACTGCCAGATCTTCTCCTTCTTTCTAGACAGTTTCTGTTTGCTCTCTTAACAAGTAGAGCTGAGATTATCCATAGGTAAAGCCAATTTATCCATTCTATTTCTCCCTTGTGCTTTCAATATTAAAGCCAAAACTTCCCCCATGCTACTTGCTGTACTTATTATTAAATCTCTTTCTCTGTACCTATGCCTAAGATTTCCCCTATTCCTGTAACATTTTCTTTCCTCACTGCTTCGTGAAACTCTTTTTTTTTT
>JAJPUD010006309.1:44666-57383 GCA_023553655.1 Myrmecobius fasciatus | reverse complement strand
AAAAGAACAACTAAAATTTAGTTAAAACATTTAATTACTTTAGCCATGATATAAAATATAAAATAAACCCATATAAATTATAAGCATTTTCACATATCATTCACAAGAAGAGAGAAATAGAGAAATTTCATTTAAAATAATTGCAGACAATATAAAATATTTGTGACTCCACCTGCCAAAAGAAATTTAAAAAATAACTACATGGACACAATTACAAAATTTTTTTTCACACAAAGACAAGTCTTAACAACTCCAGAAATACCATTTGCTCATAGACAGATCAATTTATTTTAATAAAAATGACATTTCTATAAAAATTATTGTACAAGTAATGGTGTAGGTAGGTAAAAATATGCATGAATTTGCAGACCTTTGGACACATCATATATTTTGATATTTTATCAATTGGGGCATTGCTCTTATTTTTTTTTATAAATTTGATTCAGTTACCTGTATGTTTTAGAAATGATGTCTCATGAGAAAAATTTGCTTTGATTTTTTTTTACAATTATGATTGATAATTCTATTTCCCACATTTAATCTCTCTCATCCTGTCCCTCCTCAAAAGTGCATTGCTACTGAGTACTCCCTCCCCCAATATGCCCTCATTTTTAATCACTTTTCCCCTTTCCCATGTCCCATTCCCCTTCTATTTTCCTTCAGGGAAAAATATATTTCCATACCCTTACTGATTAAGCATGTTATTTCCTATTTGAACCAATTCTGATGAGAGTAAGGTTGACTCACTCCTTTCCTTCCCCTTTTCCATTCCACTGTAATAACTTATTTTTGTTTCTTTCATCATGGGAGATAATTTTCACCTTTCTATCTCCAAATACATTCTTCTCTCACTGTTTAAGTCAATCATTTTTTTAAAGATATCCTTTTATATTCAACTGATACCCGTGCCCTCTTTTTATATGTAATCCATGAAACTGCCATAATAATGAGAATATGAATGACTTACAAATTTTGCCGTATAAGAATGTAAACATACAATCATTATTAATATCCTCATGACATTACTTTTCTGATTACCTCCTTATGCTTTTCCAGACTCCTGTATTTGAAAATCAAATTTTCAATTCAGTTCTGATATTTTTATCATGAATGGTTGAAAATTCTAAGTTTCATTGAATGACTATCATTTTCCTCTGAAGTATCATACTGAGTTTTGCTGGGAAGATGATTCTTGTTTTTGCAATCCTAGCTCCATTGCTCTCTAGAATATCATATTGCAAGCCCAATGGTCCTTAATGTAGAAGCTGATAAATATTGTGTTATCCTGACTGTAGCTCCACTATACTTAAGTTGTTTCTTTCTGGATGCTTGCAATATTTTCTCCTTGACCTGGAAGTTTCAGAATTTGGCTATAATATTTCTGGAATCCATTTCAGGAGGTGATACGTGAATTCTTTCAATTTCTGTTTTACTCTCTAGTTCTAAAATATCAGGACAATTTTCCTTGATACTTTCTTGAAAAATGATGTCTATGTTCTCTTTTTTTTGATAATGACTTTCACTGTTATGGAATATTATTGTTCTGTAAGAAACGACCAGCAGGATGATTTCAGAGAGGCCTGGAGAGACTTGCATGAACTGATGCTGAGTGAAACGAACAGAACCAGTAGATCATTATGCACGGCAACAACAAGACTATATGATGATCAATTCTGATGGACATGGCTCTCTTCAACAATGAAATGTTTCAAACCAATTCCAATTGTTCAGTGAAGAAAGCCATATAGACCCAGAGAGAGGGATATGAAATGTGGACCACAACATAACATTGTCATGCTCTCTATTGATGTTTGCTTGCATTGTGTTTCCTTTCTCTGATGTTTTTTCTCTTGTAGATACGATTTTTCTTCCACAACAATGATAAGTGTGGAAATATGTATACATATATTCGACTTGTCAAGTATTTTAACATAATTAACATGTAGTGGACTTCCTGCCATCCAAGGGAGGGGAGCAGACTGGGGGGGGGGAATTTGTAACAGAAAGCTTTGTAAAGATCAATGCTAAGGAACTATCCATACACATGTTATGCAAATAAAAAGCTTTAATTAACAAAAAAGATAATGACTTTCAAGTAGACCAAAAGTTAAATTATCTCTCATAGATCTATTTATCAGGTCAGTTCTTTTTCCAATGAGTTATTTCACTTTTTTCTATTTTTTTTGTTTTGCTTTATTGTACCTTGATATATTATCTTATTATCTATATGTTCCATTGCTCAATTCTATTTTTAAGGAATTGTTTTCCTTAGTGAGCTTTTGTGCTTCCTTTCCAAATTCACTAATTTTGCTTTTTTAAAGCATTCTTCTTCTCATTAGATTTTTGTATTTTCTTTTACACCTCTCTCAATTCTTTCTCTAATTTTTCTATCTGTTATTTGATTTTCAAAATCCCTTTTGAGCTCTTCCATGACCTGAACCCAATTCTTATTTTTCTTATAGTATTTGGATGTAGAAGCTTTGACTTTATTATCATGTTACAAATGTGTTTTTTTTGATCTTTCTTACCACCATATTAACTTTCAGTGGTCAGAAACTTGTTTTGTTGTCTGCTCATTTTCCTAGCCTGTTACTCAGCTTTTAACTCTTAGTTAAAGAAGGGCTCTGTTTCCAGGGTGGAGGATGCACTGTCCCAAGCCTCAGGGATTCTGTGCAGCTGTTTTCAGAAATTTTTCTAGGAATTTTACTACAAGCACTCTTTTCTGCTGTGGAGCTGATGAGTGCATCCCCACTTTATTGTAGCTGTAAGATCTAGTGTGCTGGCTCAGATCTGGAGCTCTGCTTACCTGAGCTGCACGGGAACTGGACACCAGACTCCCATCCCATTTCCACAGAACCTTCAATCAAGTTAAATATATTTTTAAAAAAATATAACCTATTATAGTGGTGATATAATACACAAATTAAACTCGATCCCCACAATATTTACTTTCAATCCTCACATTCTCTGTTTCTGTAAGTGTTTTGTCTTTGTCTTTGTCTCTACAGTGACTGTTACAATGCCTGGTGTGCTACAAATGCTTAGTGAATTTAATTAAATTGATATTATTTAAGTGACTGATTATAAAGCAATGGCAATATTTTAATAACTTTTTTGTCTGAATTACTAATTTGATAAGAGAGCAATTTTCTCTCAATTTTAATAATATATTACTTAGGTTTGGGTTGAGGAATGGCAGAGGGCTGGGAAGTAGAGAAAGGGATTGTGTCTCCTTATCTTACCTGGGAAGGAAACACAAAATCCATTTATGATCCTGATCTCACTTCTGATTGGAAAAGAAGCATTTATCATCTCTATTTCTGACCCAGGATGGCTTCCCCCTCTTTATGCAGACTAGTGGCCTCCCAGTCTCATGGGCTCATTATGTTTGTTCTGGACTTAATGTGATTAATTTGAACCTTTCAGCAATTCAAAATCTGTTAAATTCAAGTGATCCACCAGTAAGAAGCATACTACCTAATAGTAGGTTTCAATAGAATGCACTACTACAAAGAGATTTTGAAAAGTAATTTTCTTTAAGGCAATTTTGTCATTCATGAAGCATAAACAATAGTAATTAAGAAAAATCCAATTGAGTTGAGAAAAAATGTTGTTACTATAGTGTCTTCTACAGAGACAACATGGCATCATGAATAGAAAGTCCAAAATAAGAGAGAATATGTATATATTTATAACTATGTATATGTATACATACATATATATATATATATATATATATAATTCACTAAGGATAAAATTGTTTTTCACAAAAATGAAAGCTGTCCCCAAATTATTTTCAAAAATTTTTTTTGTGGTTATGTATGGATATTAAAACCTACCATTGGGGAATATGTTGCTGCTGGATCATTTGAGCTTGTGAGTTTTTGAGTTGTGAAGGGCTCAAACCAATCATGTATCCAGACTAAAACCAGAACAAATATAGTAGGATACAGTCAAAACAATTCATTATGTATGTTCATTTTTTCCCCTCTATTCATGAGCTTCTATTCTATTTAGACAGGCTGTTCTTTGGTTCAAAAAGTGATGTACACATTGTCCAAATTACATCTGATGTCTTTTCCACTGGGTAGGAATTCTTAAAATATTAATTCTATTGGCATCATCTTTGAGAATGAAAGGCCATCTTTATCGCATGATAAAAAGAAAAAAAAATTGGACTTCAGCTATCTTTAATGGGAGAAATTTAAAATATAAAATTAGAAAATATTTATTAGTTCATCAATTAATCATTTTGAAAATTTTGCAAAAGCATTACTCAGATTAGAGAAATGTCAAATATGAAGGTTTGGTATATTTGGCTTATTCCACATATGCATGTTCAAAATGATCATACTATGCACTGGGGTTCATGTCATTCTCATTCTTTGGATATAGTCCATGCTACATGGACAATTGAACAATGGAATGTTGCTTTATTAAGGTAATTGAACCAGACAATAATTATATAGTTTCAGTCAAGGGTAAATAATGTTGCCCTGTTTTCTGTCCACTTCTACTTGTGGTTTACCAGTAGAAACAAACAATTAACGACAGAAATGGTTCCTCAGTATTGCAATTTACAGTTGTCCTTTCCCCATTGTGATTTTCCCCATTGCAGTTTCAATATATTGTGGGTTGGTATAATAAATAAAATAGGAATTTTGGGGGAATTTTGCACAAATAGCATAGGAAAGCCAGCAGATGACATAAAAAGTTTAGAAACTCAGAAATGCATAAATATATTACAATATTGCATAATATCAACATATTTTATCTTTTAAGACCATTATAATTCAGACTTGTGTGGTACAAAGAAAGGGTTAATATTGTTATCTGGGGCTCACCCCGATCTCTGCAATGTTAAAGGGATAACTGTAGTTGAATCTGAGAATGAGTTTAGTAATTATACTGTCTTCTATAGACATGACATGGTAGAGATCACAACATATATAAACCACATAACAATCTCCATATACATACATATATATATATATATATATACATATATATATATATATATATAAATGTACACAAAGAAAAGATATAATTTTACATTTTAATTATATAAATATTTCCTTCAATAACAATAAAAATATAGATTGCCCAGGTTAATAGAAGAGGAAATAAATTATTTAAATAGTTACATTTTAGAAAAAAGAAATAGAATAAGTTGTTAATAAACTTCCTATGGAAAAAATATCCAGGACCAGATGAATTCAAATATGAATTCTATGAAACATTTAAACAACAATTAATTTCAATACTATATAAACTATTTGAAAAAATAGGGAAAGAAGGACTCCTACCAAATTCTTTCTATGACATAGATATGGCACAAATAACTAAACCAGGGTGAAAACAGAGAAAGAAAATAATAGATCAATTTCTCTAAGAAATATTGATGCATATATCATAAATAAAATATTAGCAACGAGATTGTAGAAAATCATCCCCAGGATAATACAACATGAGCAAGTGTGATTTATACCAAGAATGCAGGGCTGGTTCAATATTAGGAAAACTATTAGCATAATTCACTATATCAATAACCAAACTAATGAAAATCATATGATTATCTTAATAGATACTGAAAAACCATTTGATAAAATCCCATACCTATTTTATTAAAAATAGAGTATAGGAATAAATGGACTTTTCCTTAAAATGACCAGTAATATCTCTTTAAAACCATCAGTAAACATTATATGTAATGGGGACAAACTAGAACCATCCCCAATAAGATCAGGGTTGAAACAAGGTTTCCCATTATCACCATTACTATTCAATATTGTATTAGAAATGTTAGTTTTGACAATAAGAGAATTGCAAAGATTAAGGGAATTAGAGTAGACAATAAGGAAAACAAATTAACATTCTTTGCAGATAATATGATGGTATACTTAGAGAACCCTAGAGAATCAACTAAAACACTACTAGAAACCATATACAATTTTAGTAAAGTTGCAGGGTACAAAATAAATCCACAGAAATCATCACCATTTTTATATATTACCAATAAAATCTAGCAGCAAGAGATACAAAGAGAAATTCCATTTAAAATAACCGTTGATAATATATATTGTAGATTTGGGAGTCTACCTGCCACGGGAAAGTCAGAAACTATAGGAACACAACTACAAAATACTTTCTACACAAATAAAGTCAGATCAAAACAATTAAAAAATATCAAGTGCTCATGGGCAAGCTGAGCAAATATACTAAAAATGATAACACTACCTAAATTAAACTACTTATTTAATGTCATAACAATCAAACTCCCAAGAAATTATTTTACAGATCTAGAAAACATTATAACAAAGTCCATCAGGAACGACAAAAGGTCAAGAATTTCAAGAGAATTAATGAAATGACCTAGCTGTACTAGACATAATAAAACTGTTATAAAGCACCAGTCATCAACAATATTCGGCACTGGCTAAGAAATATAGTCAATCAGTGGAATAGTTTAGGTTCACAGGACAAAATAGTCAATAACTATAGCAACCTAGTGTTTGACAAACCCAAAGGCCTCAGCTTTTGAGATTAAAAACTCACTATCTGATCAAAACTGCTGGCAAAATTGAAAACTTTAAAAAATTGGCAGAAACTAGGCATTGATCCATACCTAACACTAAATACCCAGATAAAGTTGAAATGGGTCCATGATTTAGAAATAAAGAGTGATATTATAAGCAAATTAGAAGAACACAGATCTGTGGAGAAGGAATTTGTAACTAAAGAAGAATTGGAATTCAATATTGAATATCAAATAGATAATTTTGATTATATTAAGAGTAAAAGTTTTTGTAGAAACAGAACTAATACAGACAAGATTAGAAGGGAAGAAATAAATTGGGAAAACATTTTTACATTTAAGGGTTCTGATAAAGACCTCATTTCTAAAATGTATAGAGAATTGACTCAAATTTATAAGAATTCAAGCCACTCTCCAATCGATAAATGGTCAAAGGATACAAACACACATTTTTCAGAGGAAGAAATTAAAATTTCTTGTCATATCACCATTGATCAGAGAAATGCAAATTAAAACAACTCTGAGATACCACTACCCACTTGTCTAAGGTGACAGGAAAAGATAATGATGAACATTGGAGGTAATGTGAGAAAACTGGGACACTAATATATTGTTGGTGGAATTGTGAATGGATTCAGCTATTTGGGAGAGTAATTAGGAACTATGCTCAAAAAGTTATCAAACTGTGCATACCCTTTGACTCAGCAAAGTTTTTACTGGGCTTATATCCCAAAGAAATGATAAAAGAAGAAAGGTTTGTGGCAGCTCTTTTTTGTAGTGGCAAGAAACTAGAAACTGAATGAATGCTCTTCATTTAGAGAATGGCTGAATAAATTATGGTATATGAATGTTATGGAGTATTATTGTTGTATAAGAAACAGTAAGCAGGATGATTTCACAAAGTCTGGAGAGACATGAACTGATGATGAGTGAAGTAAGCAGGACCAGGAAACCATTGTACACAGCAATGGCAAGATTATAAAATGATTACTTCTGCTAGAAGTGGCTCTTTCCAACAATAAGATGATAGAGTCCATTTCCAATAATCTTGTGATGAAGAGCACCATCTACAACCAGAGAGAGGACTGTGGGAACTGAGTGTGGATCACAACATAGCATGTTCACTTTCTGGTGTTGTTTGCTTGCATTTTGTTTTCTTTCTCATTTTCTTTCCTTCTTGATCTGATTTTTCTTGTGCAGCAAGATAACTGCATACATATGTATTCATATATTGGATTTAATATGTATTTTAGCATATTTAATATGTATTGAATTATCTGCCATTTTGGGTAGGGAGTTGGAGGAAAGAAGGAAAAATTTGAAACACAAGGTTTTGCAAAAGTCAATGTTGAAACATTACTCATGCATGTGTTTTGTAAATGAAAACTTTAATTTAAAAAAAAAGGAAAAAATAACATTTACTCCTTACTTTGTTAGCCCAGGCAAAACAATAAATCCAGGTCTGATTTAAAATTTTACCTATTTTCAAAGTAAAAATACTCACACTGAAAGTTTTCTTCTTAACCTTTTCCTTTCTATCTTTTGATGAATAGAGTGTGTAGGAGTGAAGTGGGAATTCCTCTTTCTTCTTCTGAGTCATATGCAATGATGTTGTAGAAAGAACAAATGATTTCATTAAGTGAAGAAGTCTAGTGGCAGTATTGACGTTAGTTATTTGTGAGAAGAGACACCAGCATCAGTCTGGGAAGTGACAAGTCTCAACGGAAGGAATCTGAGGCAACAGAATTGGGCTATTTCCTGCCCAATAAGGTAAGAATTCTGCCTTTTACTGAAGCATGTGATTTCTATAGCAACAGAAGCTGGTGAGTCAGAGGGACTATAATCAAGCAGGGAAACAAAGTCTGGTAGAAACTGTAACACTAAGCTTAGCAGGAACATTGAGGGGACATCAAAAGGTTAAAAGCTAGATTTGTCCTTCCACATGTGCCTTGGCCCTATGAGTTCCTCACGCTCATGCTTCCTTAAATAAGTGCTTAATGGATGGTCACTTTTTCCCCATTGGCATGGTATTTATTAAAAAAAGATTGAGACCAGTTTAATGGGAAAGATATGTCCCACCATTCTTACACTGCAATTTTTCCTTTTTATTATTCAATTGTTTTAGTCATGTCCAACTTTGTTAGATTCCACTTGCAGTTTCCTTGGCAAAAATATTGGAGTGGTTTTCTATTTCCTTCTCCAGATTTTTTTTTACAGATAAGGAATTGAGGTAAACAGAGTTAAGTGACTTGGCCAGAGTCATAAACTAGTAAATATTTAATCGTAATATCTTCCTGGCACCAAGTCAGTTCATTATCTATGATGCAATTTTATTAAGTGTTTTTAACTTGAGCAAATTATATAATATCTCACAGAAATGTTAATATACTGGTGGAAACTGGGCAAATTCCACTCTAGTTTTAGGATGTTACTTCCATAAAATTCTTGGAGTCTTTATTAGTGACTCCCCTCCCCAAATACGGATGTGCTATCATTTAACAACTCGACATGATCTTAAATTTAATCTGCATTATTAACACTTTCTCCAACAAAACACCCAGAAAACTATAAATCAAGTTCTGACTTACACTATTTTTTCACTTAAGAGATGAAAATGCTCATACTGAATATTTAACAATTGCATCTTTGGCTCATTCAAGCTGTGTCTAGCACAGTCCTCTGCCAGAAGGCAACCAAATTGTGAGTTTAGTAGTAAATATAAGTAATGCAATTTTAAAAATAACCCTATCAACATTCAAAATTAATGGTAAGTCCAATTTACATAAATCTTTTATCAATAAAGCAAATACTTAAGAGTCCTTTAAATAAGTAGGTTAGAGAAAGAAAAGGCAAAAGAAAGCCCCTAAGATATTTATCCCTTTAGTGGGATAAATTAGTTATAATTCTAAATTGAGACACTAAAGGCCTAATAGGACTGGTAAGAGGCAGTAAATTGTTCATTTTTGGAAACAGGTCACAAGATCTAATCTAATACATGACTCCTTAAAGACTTCAAAATACAAAATTAGGCCCCAGAGACCTGCAAGAATTAATGCATCCCTGATAAATTCCTAGCCTATGTTATTTTTAGATGTAGGAGCTGGCCCAAATATATTTGCTTTTAGAGAAAAAAAAGACAGTATATCATAAATAAATAGTAATTATATCAAAAAGGTTTGGTAATAGAAAAAATAGTTAATTGATATCCACATAAATATCTCTCACAAGAGAAACTTCACTCAACTCACCTGCTGAATTATATACATATCCTTAAACAAAAAGGAAAAAAAGAACAATTCAGCTTTCAAAAGACAAAAGCAATTGTAAGGGTACACATTTTTCAGGTAGTATGCATTCATGATTTAGATATACTTTTCTGGCAGAAAAGTGAATGTTGCTTCTAATTTGTAGTTGCAATTTTGCAAAGAAAAACAAATTTTTGTCTTCAGGAAGCTTCTGATCTCTTAGATTAAAATAATGATTTAAATCCTATTTAAAATGATTTATAAGGACATACTACTCTTATTTCTGTCAATCCTCACACCAACATTGTATAAAGCAGTTTAAAAATCCTTTAAAAATATATATATATATATATGTATGTATGTATATGTATATGAGAATCTATTTCATTGGGCTAAAAGGAAAGGGAGGAAGTGAAAGGGAAGGAAAACTTTAAAGGCCAGAAAATGGAAACCTTCAGGGAAGGATGAGCACATTTTTGGCCAATGTGGAAACAAAGACTGTGAGTAATAAAGTGAGACATTGTAGCATTTTACTTTTTTATATTCTTAAAATTTATTAATATCTTTTGTTTTCACATCACCAAAGTAACTGAATAAAACAATCCCATTCCCCTCCTAGAAAGACATTCTGTGTAACAAAAAAGTAAAACAAACAACCAAACAAAAACCAAATAATATTTAACAAAACTAAATAACACATAGAGGGATTGAGGTGAATTTTCACAGCTCTTCTTTGTGAACAAGTTTGGTCACTATAATTTCTAAGTATAAAGAACATTTGGTTTTTGGTATTTCCATTTACAAGATTGTAGTCAGTGTCAGTAATTGTATATAATTTTGAAGCTCAGATAATGTTTTCTTTATGAATTTTATGAACAAATTCCTTGGCATTTGGAGTATAAAAATTTATTACATTTGTTTGTTGTCTATGATACCTTTCATAATAACTATAATATAGTATAGTATAGCATAAAACATAGTATAGTATAGAATAACAATATAGGGTAGTATAGCATAGGATATAATATAGTATAGTATAGTATAGCATAGTATAGTATATCTGTATTTTTTGAATATTTTAGGTTTGTCTAAGAGTATAATGGCAACTCCCATTTTTTAAAAAAAATCACTTGATGCATAGTAATTTCTTCCCCATTTTCTCAGCAATATTTTATTGCTCCTGAAGGGCTGTGCACAAGGTAATTGTGGCAGTCCAATCAAACTTCCACATCATCGTCAGGTTTTCCCCACTGCTGGAAAATAAGGGAATATATTGAGCTGTAGAGGGGCGAGATTTTATAAACTTGTATCATATTCTTGAATCTATTAGTGTAGTCTCACTGCCAATAGCATGGAAAGTGGGAGAGGTGTGCCAAATGAATTCAGGTTCAGTAAGTATTAGTTCATGTTTTCTTGTTGCTTTACTTTCTTTTGAAATCTGTGTATATAAGATATAAGATAAGGCTAAAGTTATTTTACTTTTGGTAAAAATTTTTTGGAGAGATCTGAGAAGTTGTAGGTATCAGAGAAAATGTCTAGGCCTTCATTTTTTACTCGTGATACATAATTATCTGTATTGTTTCATATGACACAATAGTATTCTATTGTGTTCATGTGCCACCATTAGTTTGATCCATCCTAAATCAGTGGACATCTACCTTATTTTCAATTATTTGCTAGTACAAAAAAGTTGTAATAAATATTTTTGTATATAATGAACTTTATTTTTTAATCATCAATGTTTTTGGGATACTTCTTGAGTAGTGAAATTTCTGGGTCAAAGGGCCATGATACTTTATTGTTTTTATTTATTTATTTATTTATTGAGCAGATTATCCTCCAAGATGCTTGTACCAATTGAGTCTTAAAAAAAGTATATTTTTCATAGTTTAATTTTCAAATAATTTCTTCTACTTTCATATTTATTGCACACTCTAAGTCACATGTTCTCTATCTCATCCAAAATGTTCATGTCTTATCTTCCTAGATGAAAATAAATTTGCAAGACAAGAATTAGAACATAAAGAAACTTTGTGAAGTCTTGAGGACTCTATTGTCTTCATTAGAACTAAATATAGAACATTAGAACTAAAAGGAATAACTAATAGAAGATATTTCATATATAGCTGTAAAACAACAAATGACATTGGAAAGAGATTACTGTTTAGGAGGTTTGAAGAGTTAAGTCCTTGAAAATTGGGAACTCTTTATGGATTAATTTTAATTTTGCTAAAAAAAAACAAAAAAATTCCTAGTGAGTCATTTTTTCAGTACAGGTTTTTCAGTAAGAAAGCTTAAAGAGAAGGAGTTTGTCTCCATTACATATGATGCTTGCTGATGGTTTTAAATAGATGCTACTAATCATTTTAAGGAAAAGCCCATTTATTCCTATACTCTCTAGTGTTTTTAATAGGAAGGGGTGTTGGATTTTATCAAATGCTTTTTCTGCATCTATTGAGATAATCATATGGTTTTTGATAGTTTGGTTATTAATATAATTAATATAATACAATAATATAATATAAATAATCAATATAATATAATTAATATAATAAATGATAATAATAATATAATATAATAATACTTTTCCTAATATTGAACCAACCCTGCATCCCTGGTATAAATCCTACTTGGTTATAGTGTACTATCCTGGAGATGACTTTCTGTAATCTCATTGCTAATACTTTATTTAAAATTTTTGCATCAATATTCATTAGGGAAATTGGTCTATAGTTTTCTTTCTCTGTTTTCACCCTACCTGGTTTAGCTATCAGCACCATATTGATTTCATAGAAGGAATTTGGCAGTATACCTTCTGTCCTTATTTTCTCAAATAGTTTATATAGTATTGGAATAAATTGTTCTTTGAATGTTTGGTAGAATTCACATGTAAATTCATCTGGCCCTGGAGATTTTTTCTTAGGGAGTTGGTTAATA
>JAJPUD010006309.1:28215-40093 GCA_023553655.1 Myrmecobius fasciatus | reverse complement strand
ATTAAGTTAAAAATTTTTGTACAAATAATAACAATGCAGACAAAATTAGAGGGGAAGCAATAAACTGGGGGAAAATTTACATCAAAACATTTTGATAGTCTCCATTTCTAAAATATTCAGAGAATTGACTCAAATTTATAAGAACACAAGATATTCTCAAATGATAAATGTTCAAAGAATATGAACAGATAATTTTCAGATGAAGAAATTAAAACCGTTAATATTCATATGAAAAAAATACTCTCAATCACTATTGGTCAGAGAAATACAAGTTAAGACAATTATGAGGTACCACTACACTCCTCTTTGATTGGCTAAGATGACAGGAAAAGACAATGATGAATGTTACAGGGAATGGGAGAAAACTGGGACACTGATACATTGTAGGTGGACTTGTAAACTGATCCAACTATTCTGGAAAGCAATATGGAACTCCAAAGGGCAATCAAATGGTGCATACCCTATGATCCAGCAGTACCATTGCTAGATCTGTTTCCCAAAAAAAATGATAAAGGAGAGAAAAGTTCCCACACATGCAAAAATGTTTGTGGCAGCCCTTTTTGTAATGGCAAGAAACTGGAAACTGAATGTCTGCCCATCAGTTGGAGAATGGAATAAGTTATGGTATATGGATGTTATGGAATACTATTGTTCTATAAGAAACGACCAGCAAGATGATTTCAGAGAGGCCTGGAGAGACTTGCATGAACTGATGCTAAGTGAGCATAACCAAGAAAATATTGTAGAGCAACAAAAAGACTATATAAGGATCAATTCTGATAGACCTGCCTCTTTTCAATAGCTAGGTGATTCAGGCCATTTCCAATGGTCTTGTGATAAAGAGAGCCATCTGCATTCACAGATAGGATTGTGGGGACTGAGGGTGGATCAAAACATAGTATTTTCACTTTTTTGTTGTTGTTTGCATTTTGTTTTCTCTCTCATTTTCCCCTTTTTGATTTGGTTTTCTGGTGCATCATAATTGTAGAAATATGTATAGAAGAAATGCACATGTTTAACATGGATTACTTGCTGGCTAGGGGAGGGGATGTGATAAAGGAGGAAAAAACAGTTTGGAACAACATTTTGCAAGGGTGAATATTGAAAATTATCTATGTATATGTTATGAAAAGAAAAAGCTTTTAAAAAACATTCCATACAAGCCACTGCAGTATAATTGAAGAGGAGTTATATGTAATTTATCTTGTGAAGGTAGAAAGATCAAAATTTAGGAATAGATTCATTATGTGAGATGAATGAGTTCAGGATGACCCTGAAGTTGTGACTCTTCATGATTGAGCAAAGTGATTCCCTTAACAGTCATAAGACACTTTGAAAGAAGGGAATGCTGGAGAAGTAATAGGGAGTTTTGGAAATGGTTGAATTTGAAAAATCCAGTTTGGTGTCACAAAACACACTGGAGCTAGGGACAGACTGGTGCAATTGTGTGTGTCATATATAACAGATATGTATAACATATATAACAGATATATATATATATAATATATATATATATATAACATAGTCATATATGTATAACATATATAACAGATATATATAACATAATCATATATAACAGATTTTATTTCATTCATTCAATAATATGTTGATTTCCTACTAAGTGTATGCTGTTACATCTCATATTAGTAAATTGAAAAGAAATGACAGGATTTTATATCACACTTTGTATCTCTGGCAATTAAGTGGCTCAGCAAAGAATGTGCTGGTCATAGTCAGGAAGACCTTAGTACTCAGACACTTAGTACTTGGATAATGTAACACCTGATTTAACTTTTCCAGGGGGTTTTCCTTATCTTTTTCAAAATAATAATAACACCTACCTCTCAGAGATGTTGTGAGGATGAAAATAGATTATGTACAGTTCTTTGGAAACTTCTGTCCAATAAAAAGTTAGCCTTTCTACAGCAATTTAATATTTAAAGAATTCTTTACAAATTCTGTACAAATTTACAAATATGAATTCTGTACAAATTCATATTGTACAAATGAATACAAGTATCATGTGATACTGAGAAAGTTCTGGCAGGCATGGGCTTTTATTAAATCAATTTTATAGGTAAGAAAACTGTTATATACAAAGATTAAAAGAATTCTCTTGAATCACAAAGCTAGAAAATATTGAAGATTAGATTTAAATTCAGATCTCTTTGATCAGTTCCATTATCACATTAAATGATGATGATGGTGATGATCACATCCAGAGAAAAAATTATGGAGACTAAATATGTATCAAAGCATAGCATTTTCAATTTTTCTTGTTTTCACTTTTGATATGATTTTTATTGCACAGCATAATTAAAACAAAAATTTGTTTAGAATAATTGCATTTCTTTGACCCATATCAGATCCTTGCTGTCTCGGGAAGGAGATCAAGATGGTGGGAAGGAGAAAAATATGGAACACAAGTTTTTAAAAAGATGAATGTTGAAAACTATCTTGGTCTGTATTTGAAAAAATAAAATACTAGAAAAAATGATGATCATGATGATGATGAAAACCTTTCAAAATACAGCTTTTAAAAACAATGAAGCTTTAAATTATGGTAACACAAAAAGGATGAAATGCAGTAAAGAAAGTGTGTAAGATATGGTGACTGGGGAATTTGAATTCTGCCTCTTCCCTTTCATATGTCTGTGATCTTTGGCTAGCACCTGTCTTCTCTTGTCCTTAATCTTTTCACTTTAAAAAAGGATAGAGTTAGACTAGGTGACCTTAAAGGACCCTTTGAGATCGGAATTAATGATTCTCTGATCCAGTAATTCTAACTTTGCACTACTATACCTCTTGGAATATGCATTCTATCAACTCTCCTTGCTTATACAAACTTTTACTGATTAATGGAACCATCATTTCATGATTCCATCTCTGTATTATATTAATGAGTTGAGAAAGACAAAATCTAAGCTAATCATGATAGTAATGTATATTAAATATTATATATTTAACATAGATGAAAGATAATCATTCACAATTAAGTCATTCAGTAATCAATAAATAATCATTTGATAGCTAAATTGGGCCAGACAGTGTACCAAGCTCTGATAATACAAAGACAACAATCACACAGTCCTTGTCTTCCAATAAAATTATCATATTGTAATAGAAACCATACATATCATATATGTATACATACATACACATATATATACATATACATATGCATATTTGTGTAATACACACACACACACATACAGACTGTTTCCATCCCCTACTCTCACAACATATTTTTAACACAATAATTTGATTAAGTAAAATAAGGTCAAGGCTTCTGAAAATCAATTCAATTGATTTTATGTGTGAATCTTGATAGCAAAGCAGTGAATTTAAATGCATGCATCTATAGATATTTTTTAAACTTTACAGTTAATCTCCTGAGAATTGTTTTTCCCCCTCAAAAAAACATAGATTCCCAAGCACAAACAAAACATTTAAGAAGCAAGGTGGGGTCAATTTTAATAAGTTGGGAAATAATAGTGGGGAAGTACTGTTCAGTTTTAATTATAAGAACTTTTAATGAGATAATCCAAGTAGAAAAAATGTCTCAACAAATTTGAAAGATAGTGGAAGCAAGAGCAATTAACAGCAGGAACAAATCATCCCCAGAAAATATTATAGTTTTCAAAATTAGTGAATGAATGCAACATAGTGATTATTACCACAGGGAACAGAAGAATTATTACCATAGTATTGCTCCTAGCAACAATTTAATGTACCTTTCGTTCTCCTTCTGCTGCTTCTTCCTTAGATGCTACATATTTCTTTGGTTTCTTTATTTATAGATATGAACATATCTATAAATATGTGTGATGTTTTCTTTACAGAAACTCAAATCACTTACAAAATTTAACCCAGCTAACCATCCCCACAATAGTCCTATGAGATAGGCAATCCACATATATTTTCCCTCTGAGAATATTGGTTTTAACAGTGCTGTTTTACACAGTTCTCTAACTTTGTGATATAATGGTTATTATCTATATTTTATCTACAGTCACACGGCAAAGACTTAGATGCTCTTGTGATAGGTACTTTATAAATATAGAATAGAATAAGGTAGGATATTTCTTATATGAGAAAGGATACAACACCCCATGAAAGCTGACTACAAAGACTTGCAAATGTAGTTTCTTAACACAATTTCATAGATTTGTTTTAATGCTATAAATTAATGAATAGCAAATGGAAAAACAATAATAATAAGAGGCCTTGAGATTTCAGAGAGAAAAGTGTATGAAATCTCTGCTAAATTTAATATAAACTATTTTTTAATTTATTCTTCAAACATTTATGATGAACTTAATATGTGATGTCAGTAGGTTCTCAGAAAGGTATAGATAAATAAGACAGTTCTTTCTTGCAGGAATTGTGCAAAATTACACTTGCATTATGTGTACATAAGTACAATACAAGTAAAAATATTATTTATAAGACAAGGGTAAAGTAATTTGTGATGAAAGAAAGATATCATTTCCATCAAGAAAGACTTTATAAAAGACTTTGGCAGGAGGAGAATTAAGCTATATAAACAAATTTGCAATATCCTCCATCTAGTTATAAACTTCACCCTTTGCCATACAATCTGAAGCTGAAACCCCTGGAGTTCCAGAAAGCATAATCTAGGTTATTTCATTCATTCAAGCTTGGATGCCTATTGGCTTTGTTGGAGCTAGATGTTAAAGCACAGCATTTTTACAATAATTAAATAGTTTAAACCATAATTCTGGGGTATTAAAGGTCATGGGGACAAGGCAGATAGGGAGGCCTGCTAAAGCTCTGTCCTATCAAAAGGAATGGAGTTAACTTTCTTCTTGAATCCTTTGAGCAATCATGAAACCAGATAAGAGTGCCAGCAGATGCTCCTTAAAATATAAACTCATCCTTGTCATATCCAGGTTACTTATTAATAAATTAAATAACTCATTTTTCTATTTCTTTATTCACACTGACCTTAGAAAAACAGTTTGGGAAGGTGGAGACAAGAGTGTTGAAAGAAACCGGGAAGATGTCTGAACTCTCCCTAAATTTCCTCTGAAACATGGTACATCAATACCTTAAATGGATTCTGCAGTGACAGAAACCAGAAAAATTTAGTTAAACAATTTTCCAGCTTAAAATCCCTTGGAAAGACTACAAGAAAAGTTCTGTCTCACTTGAGCAAAAGAGGTGACCGGCTCTTTGCCAAAGAACAAACAAGTGACAGAGAGCCCCAGTCCTGGCTCAGTGGGTCAGTGGATCAGCAGGCTAACGTTAAGACCTCCAACCCAAGCCCAGAAGACAAATTAATTCTTAGCCCTGAATTCCAACTCAACAGGCTGGATTAGACCTGACCAATCCAGATCAATGGAAAAACTGGTAGCACCTCCAGCCCTGTTATGGAAAGACAATGAGAGGTCCCTGTTTCCTTGCAAAACTAGTTTGGGATAGCCTTTTTCCTGTGCTCTAGGAGCACAGTTCAACTTTTTAAAATGAAGAAAAAAAAAAAAAAGCTCTGACCACCTACTATGACAATAAAGAAGATCAAAATAGAAACTCAGAAGAGGAAAACAATGGTAAAATACCTACATATGAAGCCTCAAAGGGAAATATGAATTTGTCTCAAGCTCAAAAGATTTCTTAGAAGAGCTCAAAAAGGATTTTTAAAAATAAAGTAAGTTCTCCTGAAGTCAGGTGGACGTGAATTCAAGTTCTAAACACTTCCTGGCTGCGTGACCCTGGGCAAGTCACTTAATCCCAATTGCCTCAGCAAAAATAAATAAATAAATAAAAATAAAATAAGAGAGATAAAAGAAAAATTGGGAAAGGTGGAGCCAAGAGAGCAGAGAGAAGACTGAGTGCTCCTCACCTTCCTTCAAAATCAATATTAGATGAAGTGTCTGAATGGATTTTAGGGTGACTGAATTCACAAACAATTGGAGTGTAATAATCTCCCAGATATCTTGGAAAGAGTTTAGGGAAGCTCTGTCTGAATTGAGCAGAGGGGAACCCAGCCCAAAACGGGTGAGGGTAGGTGAGGAAGAGCATAGTGAATTTAGAGGAAAGCTCTTAGTCAATGGAGAGAAGCTTTGGCTACACTGTCTTGGTTCAGAGGGCTCAGCAGCCTGCTGTGATACCTCCAACACAAGCACAGAAAGCAAATTGTGATCCCCCAAATCCTAGAATTACAAGTGGGACTAGGCCAGGCCAACTCAGTACAGTGCAATACTGCTGGCCCCAGCACAAGAAAAAGTTAGTGAGAAGTCCTCAACCCCCTGCAAAAAAAAAAAAAAAAAAAAAAAAAAGATTAATAAAAATTGTTAATACAATTTCCTCTGTGCCCTAGAAGCAGAGTTCAACTTTTAAGAATGATCAAAGAAGTAAAAAGATCCATGACCATAAAAAAGTTACCATGGTGACATGGAAAAACAGAACACAAATCCAGAAGAGGACAGCAATGGTAAAATATCTGTATGTGAAAACTCAAAAAGGGTTATGAACTTGTCTCAATCTTAAAAGGTTCTCTTGTAAGAACACAAAATGGATCTTAATGAGATGATTCAAGTCATTTCCAATAGGCACGTGATGAAAGAGCCATCTAGAATTGTAGAGAACTGAGTATAGATCACAACATAGCATTTTCACTGTTTTTGTTCTTATTTGCTTGCATTTTGTTTTCTTCATTTCTTGCACAGCATGATAATTGTGGAAATATGTATAGAGAAATGGCACATGTTTAATATGTATTTGATTACTTGGCTCTAATGGAGGGGGGAGAGGGAAGAGAGGGAAAAATTTGGAACAAAATGTTTTGCAACTGTGAATGTTGAAAAGGATCTATGCATATGTTTTGAAAATAAATATCTTTAATAAAAAATAAAAAGTATATTAGAGAGATGGAAGAAAAATGAATAAAGAAATGAGAGCTATGCAGAAGAATTATGTAATTTTTTGTGAGTCAAAAAGCCAATAGATTGAGAATGAAAGTATAGAAATTGAGTAAACAAGTTTTTGAAAAATAAATTTGGCAAAATAGAAAAAAATATACTGAAGACAATAATGCCTTAAAATAGAATATGCAAAATGGAAAAAAGAAAACAATTCCTTAAAATGAATTGGAGAAATGAAAAAAAGAACACTGCACAAAAGAACTACTTTCAAAATACAATTGACCAAATGGAAATGGAGGTTAAAAACAGCTAACAGAAGAAAATAAATCACTAAAATTAGAATTGAACAAATGGAAGTGAATGAGTCGAGACATCAAAAATCAGTAAAATAAAACCAATTTTTTAAAAGAAGAAAATATAAACTATCTCACTGGAGAAACAACCAAGCTGGAAAGTAGATCCAGGAGAAACAATCTAAGAATCATTGGCCTGCCTTAAAACCATGACTTAAAATAACAAAAAAAACAACCAACCAACCAACCAAACAAACAAACAAAAAATGGATAACATCTTTCAAGAAATAATCAAGGAAAATTGCCCTGATATCCTTAAAGGAAACCAGTGGGTAAAAAGACTCATTGAAAAAATCCACTAATCACATTCTGAAAGAGACCCCTAAATGAAATATCTAATAAATATTGTAACTAAATTCCAGATTAAAGAAAAAATAATGCAATCAGCCAAGAAGAAATAATTCAAATATTGAGGAGCCAAAATCAGGATTACCCAGTACCTAGGAGGTCCTACATTAAAGGAGTGAAGGGCTGGAATATGATATTCCAAAGGGCAAAAGAGCTTGGATTGCAGCAAAGAATAAACAAGCTTGGACTACAACCATAAATCAATTACCCGTCAAGACTAAGCATTATCTTTCAGAAGAAAATATGGATATTCAATGAAAAAAGGGATTTTCAATAATTTCTGATGAAAAGAACAGAAGTGAACAAAATATTTGAACTTCATATACATGATTCAAGAGAAGTATAAAAAGGTAAACAGGAGGAAAGTTAAGATATTTGCATCCCTACATGGAAAGGTGATACTTGTAACTCTTGAGAACTGTATCTTTGTCAGGAAAGTTAGAAGGAGTATATATAGGCAGAGGTTGTACTTATAAGGTGACTTTAATGTGATGATATATAGAAAAAACGAGAGTTAAAAAAGTATTGTACTGGGAAAAGAGGAAAGGGAAAGTAAAATGAGATAAATTGCATCACACAAAGAGTCACAAAAGACCTATTAAAATGAAGGGAAAGAAGGGAGGGGATTAAGAATTGTTTGAACATTAAAACCATTAGATTTATCTTAAAGATGGAATAACAAGCACGCTTAGTACAGTAAAGAAATTTGTCTCACACTATAGGGAAGTAGAAGGGGAAAGGGCAAATGAAAGAGGAGGTTATTAGAAGGAAGGGCACAAGGAGAAGGGAAAGGAATAAGAAAGGGAGGTTTTGAAAAAAGGAAGGGTATATTGAGGGAGGTGGGGATCAGAGGCAAAAGACTATTGAAGAGGTAAAGGGTGAAAGGAGAGAGAAAAGTATAAATCGGGAAAAATACAAGAAATACACTTAATAATCTAAACTGTAAATTTTAATGGGATGAACTCTCCCATAAAATGGAAATGAAAAGAAAGATGGCTTAAAAACCAGAATTTACAAGAAATATTTTTGAAGCAGAGAGATATATTCACAATAAGAATACAAGGCTGGAGCAGAATCTATTATGTTTCAGCTGAAGTTTTCAAAAAAACAGGGGTAGTGATACTGTTCCCAAATCAAGCAAAAGCAAAAATAGATCAAATTAAGAGTTAGGAAGGAAGCTATATCTTGTTAATAGGTGCCATAGATGATTAAGTAATATCAATACTAACCACATATGCACCAAGTGGTATAAGACCCAAATTGTGACACAAATTACATGAGTTGTAAGAAGAAATAAACAACAAAACTATACTAGTGGGGTATCTCAACTTCCCTATGTCAGAATTAGATACATTTACCTATAAAAATAAATAATAAAGAAGTTAAGGGTGTGAATATAATTTTAGAAAAGTTGGGTATCATATACATTTAGAGACATTTGAATGGGGTTATAAATGTATGTATGTATACTTTTTTCTCAATGGTACATGATGACTACACAAAAATTCATTATGAATCAGGGCAATTTTACTTAAAAGGATAAGCAATAACCAAAAAAAATCAGCAAGTATCATATATAGTGGGGTTAAATTTGAAGTATCCCAATAAGATCAGAGATGAAACATGTTAATTATCTTCACTATTCTTCAATATTGTACTAGAAATTTTATTTTTAGCAATTAGAGAAGAAAAAAGAAATTAAAAGAATTAGAATAGGTAATGAGGAAAAAATTATCACTCTTTGTAGATGATATGATGGTATATTTAGAGAATCCTATAAAATCAACTAAAAACTACTTGAAAAAATGTCTTTAATTCTAAGATACAAAATAAATCCATATATCATTGGTATTTCTATATATAGTCAACAAAGCTCAGCATCAGGATATAAAGAGAAATGTCATTTAAAATAACTGTAGATAATATAAGTTATTTGGGAGTCTATCTACCAAGACAAAGACAGGAACTATATGAACATAAATAAAAAACATTTTTTTCACACAAATGATGCCAGATTTAAACAATAAGCACAGTACCTATTGCTCATGGGTAGGCCTAACTATTAAAATTTTAAAAAATGGTTTCCTTCTAGGGGTGGAGCCATGGTGGCGAAGATCAGACAGGAGTTTCTGTAACCTCCTCTAACCTCCCCTCAAACCAACAACATATGAAGCCTCTAGACTGATTTTGAAGCAAAAAAAAATCCACAATAGCTGGAGGACAACAGATTTCTAGAAGAAGATACTCTGGAAGAACCTCAAAACAGGATTGATCAACACCAGAAATAATTCAATCAGCGAAGCTGCCCAGTAGCTGAAATAATTCAACCAGCAGAACTGCCCCAGGGTGAACTGAAGCAGAACTGCCTAGCACCTGACATAATTCAATCAGCAGAACTGCCCAGTTCCAGAAATAACTCAATCAGCAGAACTGCCCCAGGGCAAATTAAAGCAGCTGTCCCACCTTTGCCCTAAACAGACCTCACATCTTAAAAAAAAAAATGAATAAAAAACCAAAAAGAGCTCTCACCATAGACAACTTTTATGGAGAGAGGGAAGAACAGACCCCAAATCCTGAGGGCCCTAAAGGCAAAGCAAATCCAGAAAAAGCCCCAAAGAGAGACATAAACTGGTCTCCATGTCACAAGGCTTTCCTTGAAGATTGCATAAAAAATCTTAAAAGAGAGTTAGACGAAACATGGGGAAACGAAATGAGATCACTGCAAAATAAAATAGAAAAAATGGAAAAAGAATGCAATGAACAAAAAAAAGGAATTGGTCAATTGCAAAAGGAACTAAAAACAGTAACTGAAGAAAATAAGACATTAAAAATTAGAATCGAACAATTGGAAATGAATGACTCATCAAGACTTCAAGAATCAGTCAAACAAAAACAAAAAACCGAAAAGATAGAGAAAAACATGAAATATCTCCTAGGAAAAACAACTGACCTGGAAAATAGATCTAGGAGAGACAATCTAAGGATTATAGGGCTTCCTGAAAGCCATGATGAAAAAAAATAACCTAGACACTATCTTCCAGGAAATCATAAAAGAAAACTGCCCTGATATTTTAGACCCAGAAGGCAAAATACTCCTGGAAACAATCCACCGATGACCTCCTGAAAGAAACCCAAAAATTAAGTCCCCCAGAAATATCGTGGCTAAATTCCAGAACTATCATACCAAGGAAAAGATATTACGAGAAGCCAGAAAGAAACAATTTAAATATCGGGGAGCCACAATTAGGATCACACAGGACCTAGCAGCTTTTACTTTGAAGGATCGAAGGACCTGGAATCAGATATTCCTAAGGGCAAAGGAACTTGGATTACATCCAAGAATAAGTTACCCAGCTAGAATGTGCATTATCTTTCAGGGAAGAAGATGGTCATTAAATAATATAGGAGAATTTCACCTATTTCTACTGAAAAGACCAGAACTGAACAAAAAATTTGATCTACAAACACAGAACACAAGAGAAACATAAAAAGGTAACAAGAAAAAAAAAACTCTTGAGAACTATATTTATGTTATAGATACTTATAGAATGAGGGTTGATTTTATGAATCTATTATTACATTATGATTTTGATATGATTACTGTGATTTTATGATTATTATGATATGATTACTATGATTTTATGATTAATATGATATGTTTATTGTGATTTTATGATTATTATGATATGATAAACAGAAAAAGAAATTAGAGGTGGAAAAGGGATAACACTGGAAGAAGAGGAAAAGGAGGTAAAATAAGGGAAATTACATCACATATAGAGGCAAAGAAAACCTATAATGATTGAGGGGAGGAAAGGGAGGGGAATGAGAATTGGGTTGATCTCCATCTCATCAGATTTGGCTCAGAGGGAATAATAGACGTCCTTATAAGGAAACAGGAGGGAAAGGGGGGAAAAGGAGGTGGGTGGGGCTATAAAGGGGAAGGATTGTTTGAGGGAAGTGGTTTTCAAAAGCAAAATAGTAGGGAAGAGGGAAAGGGGATAAGAAAGAGAAAAGCATAAGCTAGGGTAAATAAGATGGCAGGAAATACAGAATTAGTTATTTTAACTGTGAATGTGAATGGAATGAACTCTCCCTTAAAGCAGAAGCAGATAGCAGACTGGATTAAAAACCAGAATCCAACAATATGTTGTATACAGGAAACACATCTAAAACATAGAGATACATACAGAGTGAAGGTAAAAGGCTGGAGCAGAATCTATTATGCTTCACGTGAACAAAAAAAAGCAGGGGTAGCAATCCTGATCTTAGACCAAGTAAAAGCAAAGATAG
>JAJPUD010006309.1:0-22271 GCA_023553655.1 Myrmecobius fasciatus | reverse complement strand
GTATTAGATTACCTGTCATCTAGCGGTGGGGGGTGGGGGGAAGGAGGAGAAAAGCTTGGGAAAAAAAAGTTTTTGCAAAGGTCAATGTTGAAAAATCACTCATATGTTTTGTAAATAAAAAGCTTTATATAAAAAAATTAAAAATATGAATTCTACCTAAATTAATTTACTTATGTGCCATACCAATCAAATCATCAAAAATTATTTCATAGATCTTGAAAAAATAATTAAATTTATCTAGATGCATAAAAGTTTCAAAATATCAAATGAATTAATGAAAAAGAAAACAAATCTTGCTGTAGGAGACTTAAAACTATACTATAAAGTAGCAGTTGTCAAAATCATTTGGTACTGACTAAGAAATACAATGATGTATCAGTGGAATAGGTTGAGTATACAAGTCACAGTAGTCAATTGTTACAGTAATCTACTGTTTGATAAACTCAAAGACTTCAGCTTCTAGTATAAGAACTTCCTATTTGATCAAAATTGCTGGGAAAACTGGAAATTTGTTTGGCAGAAACTAGCCATAGATCAATATCCTTTATCCTGTACAAAGATAAGTTTCCAATGGGTTCATGATTTAGACCTAAATGATAATTTCATAAGCAAATTAGTAAAGTGAGGGACAGTATAACTGTCACATCTTTGAGGAAGGGAAAAACTTATGGCCAAAGAAAAACTAGAGAATATCATGAAATGCAAAATCGATCATTTTGCTTACACTAAATTAAAATGTTTTTTGCACAAACCAAACCAATGCAACCAAGATTATAATGGAAACAGAAAGCTAGCAAACAATTTTTATAGCCAGTATTTCTCATAAAGGTCTCATTTCTCAAATATATAGAGAACTAAGTCAGATGTTTAAGAATATGTCATTCCCCAGTTGATAAATGGTCAAAGGATATGAACAGATAAATTTTAGATGAAGAAAGTGAAGCCTTTTATAGCCATGCGAAAAATGCTGTAAATCATTCTTGATTAGATAAATGCAAATTAAAACAATTTTGAGGTACCATCTCAATCTATCAGCTTGATTAATGTGATAGAAAAATAAAATGATAGAAAAAGAAAATGGAAAAAATAAATGTGAAAAACTAAAAATATTCATTGTTGATAGTATTATGAATTAATAAAAATATATTTTTAATCTTTTCATTTTCAAAATACATGCAAAGATAATTTTCAACATTCATCCTTGCAAAAACTTGTGTTCCAAAAATTTCCCCTTCCCTCTTTACCAGCTTCTTTAGCTAGCAAGTAATCTAATAAATGTTAAACATGTATTTTTCTTGGAATACTCTAATGCTGAAAAGAACTAAATGTACCATAATTGATCATCACATAATGTTGCTGTTATTGTGTACAATAATCTCCTGGTTTTGCTTACTTCACTCAGTATCAGTTCTGTTAAGTCACGCAAGAAAATTCCAATAGACGTAGAATGAAAATTGCCATCTGTATACAGAGAAAAAACTATAGAAACCAAATTCATCACAAGCATACATCTTCTTTGTTGTTGCTGCTTGCTTTTTCTTTCTAGTGATTTTCTTTTTTGCTCTGTTTTTTTTTTACAACATGACCAATATGGAAACATGTTTAAAATGATTGTAAATGTATAACCTATATCAAATTGTTTGATGTCTCAGGGTGGGAGGAGGCAAGGGAGGTCAGGAAAAAAATGGAATTCAAAATATTACACAAATGTATGTTGAACACTATTTTTTCATGTAAGTGGAAAAACAAAACATTATTGAGAAAAAAAAAAGAAAAAATAGGTGAGATGTAAATAGTCATGAATGAAAAGGAGAATATTGAAGGTCAAGGAAACAGTATTATCTAAATAACAGACATGATAAAGTAGAAAATGTTCTTTGGCAAATAAAAAAAATTCTGGCCATCCAATGTTTGAATATTAATAATTTAAAGAAAAGTGGTTTGTGATGATTTTGGAAAAGTAAATGGTCTTGATGATGGGATGGAGGTCCTTGAAAGTTCAAAGCTTATTTTTTAGTAAGGTATTATTTTTCCATTGAATTCTAGAAATATTTACACTGTGAGAAAGAATGGGTTGAGAGGTTTGAGACGATAATTTTGCAGACTTAGATATCACAACAAATTTTCTTTTATAAAAGCTCTGTTTTCTTATGTTTGGATATTTAGTGTTTTTACCTGGTGAGAGAGAGGAGCTCCTTTGGGATTTCTATTTCTGTTGCAGCCATTGCCAACCTAGTAACCTGGGGAGTCTAAAAAAATTTCTTTCTATGGATGGAGTTTTTCGCTGGCAAAGACAGTGCTATTTGGCTGCAGTAAATGCATCCTCCTTTTTCTCTGAAATCTTTACAGGTAGCAAGACTAGTTCTTGGCATTTCTTCAGTGGAAGCTAAGTATTTATTTTTCTTGGCTCCTACCTTAATCCTTGTTGCTTGAAATGCAGGAAAATTTGACATAATGGCTTTCAAATCTTTCTAATTGTTATTATACATGACAATAATCTTTTAAAAATGTATACCTATTGACTCAGGACTGCTAATAACAAACGTTATCAATAAATTTGTCTGATAAATTAGAGATATCTATTTGCCATGAATTAATTTCAATACTATGTTAGCTTTTAGTTGTAGCCTAATACTGGTTTCTCTCTACACTCTTTTCTATGAACATATTCTTCAAAAGAAATTTAACTATTCACCGGTTCTGGTACGAATCCTCTGTACTTTCTTTTGGATTTAATTAAATCTAAAGTCAACAGTCCCTATAGGTAAAAATGCAATCTTTTTTTTTCCCTCAATAGTATATTATTTTTCCAAATATATGTAAAGATGGCTTTCAACATTCATTTTTGAAAGATTTTTTATTTCAAATTTTTCCCCTAGTACAAGTAATCTAAGGTATACATCCTTTTAATCATATTTTCATATTTGCCATGTCATAGAAGAAAAATCACAACCAAAAAGGAAAAAAAATGAGAAAGAAAAAGCAAGCAAGCAAAGAAACACAGACAAAAATACACTCAGTCTCTATAGTTCTGTCTCTGGATTCAGATGGCATTTTCCATCCCAAATATATTGGAACTATAAAAACAAAAGCTTAATTGTGAAGTTCCATAGGGAAATCTGTTAAGTTCATTGCAAAGCTACATGAAATATGTTATCAAAAATTGAAATCCATCATGTGAGCTCATAATCACTTTTTTCTTTTTTATCTTTTAATTCATTCCTATCATTTTATGAATAAAAATAACAAACATCTTAATTGTTGAGGTGATAAGCTAGGTGTCATTACCTCCTTTGAGCTATGTGTCTCTCTGTGTGCACATCAATAGTCTTTTCTATAAATTACCATTTATCAACTACTCTCTCTTTTCATCTTTTGTGCGTCCATATAGCTCCAATTTCTTTCCATAAGTTTCCTTCCTGCAGGATTACAAGGATTCCAATTCATATTAAATTTGTCTTTAGACTCCTTTAAAAAAAAATCTGTCTAAACTCCTGGTATGAATCTGTCATTTTTTTGGAAATTTATTGAAACGTTTTATTTTGTACAAGAGACTGCTCAAGAAATAAACACATTACAAATTACATTTCCTGGAAGACAAATGAACAGCTTATCATTTGTTTTCAAAAGTTTATTTTGTTATTATATTATTGTAACTATTATTATGAGGTTTTATTATCACATCCCCTTTTCTGATTCCTTCATTTCTTATTTTTCCAAAAAAATTAGGACAAATTACTTTGGGTCTTAAAAGGCTTTCATTTATTTTTTTTCTTAAATTATAGCTCTGGGGGCAGCTAGGTGGCACAGTGGATAGAGCACCAGCCTGAAGTCAGGAAGGCCTGAGTTCAAATCTGGTCTCAGACTCTTAACACATCCTAGGTGTGTGACCCTGGGCAAGTCACTTAACCTCAATTGCCTCAGCAAAAAGCAA
The DNA here is from genome assembly GCA_023553655.1 of Myrmecobius fasciatus. Classification (NCBI taxonomy): domain Eukaryota; kingdom Metazoa; phylum Chordata; class Mammalia; order Dasyuromorphia; family Myrmecobiidae; genus Myrmecobius; species Myrmecobius fasciatus. The sequence goes on along the minus strand of JAJPUD010006309.1, from coordinate 18,337 downwards.
ATACATACATACATACATACATACATACATACATACATACATATCTATCTATCTATATGTATACATATATCTGAAAAACAGGATTAAAATGTTTCAACTGATGTTAAATCTTAATCACTCTGGTTTTCATTTAATAGCACATAATACTTCCCAGCCCAAGCACCTGTGATTTATAATGAGTGTAAATAGAAATTGTTTTCTATTGTGGACAGAAACTTTGAGGGTCTTCCCCTCCCTAATCGATGTTTTTGGGATTTTTTTTTGTCTTAGTTCTTAACTAGTTCTTAGTCATTAAATGATCATTGTCTCAAACAAACTGAGTCCTGAGAAACACCTTAATCAAGAAAGGCTAAGGTCATACACTGAATCCTAGACCATTGCAGTCATCTTAACTTTAGTCTGCTGACTTTTTTGTCCATAGGAGAGAGTTAAGCTGACAATTTTATGCACCTCTACCTGACTTAATTCCAATATTCATGCAATTCAAGACACTAACTGCCTGATGCCATTGGATTCCTTTGAGAACAAAGGATAAACAACAACATCAACAATAATTTCCTTACTCATTCTCTTCTATACACCATGGTCTAGTTGAAAAGATTCCTCATTTTTAACTAGCATAGCACTCCAGTTTTAGTCTTTGTGTTTTTGAGACAGACGTGGGCCCTATGCTGGAATTCTGCTCCCTTGTCAACTCTGTCTCTGGAAGTCTCTGGTTTCTTTTCAGATTGCTACCTTTTGCATGATATCTTTGATGGCTACTACTGCTTTCCTATTAGGGCAGCCAGATGGTGAGACAGAACGAGTGCCCAGGCTTGGAGTCAGGAAGGCTGACCTTCCTGAGTCCAAATACGACCTTAGACACTTTTTAGCTTGTATGACCCTGGACAAATTACTTAACCCAGTTTGTCTCAATTTCCTCATCTGTAAAATGAGCTAGATAGATAAATTGTAAACCACCCTATTATCTTTGTCAGAAAACTACAAATGGAAATGGAATCAAAAATAATTGACAAGAACTGAAAAACAACAGAATTCAACTATTTTCCCTTTATTCTTCACTCTTGTATCAGTGTGTATGTGTAAATATATATATATATATATGTATATATATATATATATACACACACACATATATATATGTATATTTAGAGAGAGACATATAAATGTATACATAGTTATACATTACATACATGTATATGATATCTACATTTGTATATATATGTAGATGTTTTTAGTATGTTTATATTCTCATTTTTTCAGCATATTTATACATACCTGTACATATGTAGGCACATCTGTACACAAAAAACATCTGTACAATATACATATATATTTTGTGTATATATATATATATATATATTATACATATAAAGAGAGAGACCTATTCATTATGTTTATTATTCTAAGGTTAATAAGCACTATTTATGTGCTAGATACTGTGCTAAATTGTGGTGATATTATATGTGTGTGTGTATGTATGTGTGTTTCTGTTCTCAAGGAGCTTACATTCTAATAGAGAAGTGCTAGATGGGAAGAGATATACCATGAGCAGAAGATAGCACATTAGTATTTTTAATCCTCTTTTTGGAGGTACCTTAAAATATTTTAGATTTCCTCCATGAAGGCAAACTCAAGGGTCTTTTTATTGTCATCATTTTCCCCTTCTCCCGTTCAGTTTTGCTCTCTTCATGCAATTTGGGGGTAGGCTTGCCTTAACCTCCCATGCCTCAATTGATGAGGTGGAGGTATTACTCTTTTCACAATATTTTTCTGTACCTAAATGTTATGATTTTGAGAGATAGCAGTAATGGAAATATTTCTCATTTTTAAGGTATTTATTATTCAATATTATTCAATTCAATATTCAATTATTATTCAATAGCTCTTATATTCTCTTCTTATGCTTCTGCAGGATATCTGGGAACCCAAGATGGACCTATTAATTTTACTATCTTGGATACCATGGATTACGATTTTTTTCTGCTCATCTACAATTATTAAGATTAATGAAAGATTATTGGGGAAAAACTGTGTTTAAATTTCAAGTAAGGTAATCATAACAAGGATCAGTGAATAATACAATACGTAGAGGGTGAGGAAGATAATATTGACAATAAACTATGGAATTCATGACCTGTGTAATGTAGAAGGAGCTTACTGATCTTTGCACATTTTTCTGAGATTTGATGACTCAGAAGTAATGACAGGAGATCCATCCTCTGTGGATTACATTCAAAGGCTCCAGAAATATGTTATAGCCATTATTTGTAGATCTTTTGGTCTGCTCACAGTGTTGACTGTGGGAATTGTACATCTAGTGAGGTCTGAACCAAATCTAAAGCAGTAGTATTAATTTTATTAAAAGTTATTTCTTGAATATATAAAGTAGAACAATTTATTATGGTAAAATCTTACAGCAGGTGGGAGAGCAGCCCAGTCATGTTGGCAGTGGAAAAACAGTTTCCAAGATTTCTTTTGTACATTCTGGTTCCTTATAAAATTGTGAGATCTACAGCATAAAATTCAATAAAATTAAATGTTTATTAAACATTTCCTTTATTAAAGGAAAATATTCAACTGTGGTAAAAATATATGTTTTAGACTTATAGGGTAGTGGATAGTATAATCCAGGAATGTGGAATAAATTATGCATCCTATTTTCATTCTGCAATTCAGATATACTGGTATATCTGCTTCTTAGACTGGACTTCCTGCTATGCTTGACACAAATTTCCTTTCATCTCTGTCTCATAGAGTCTCTAACTTTCTTCCAAATACTGATTAAACAGAATGGCTTCTGTATGGCTATCAATATGATTTCCAACTCACAAAAATGTTGGACCACCACTCTGAATAAGCTTTCACATTATGTTGTTTGGGGGTAGATCCTCATGTAAATTCTTATCTTCTCTTCCTGGCATATCTTCTCTCCACTTCAGCACTACTGTTAGAAAATAAGCTCCTTGACAAAAGAACATGTCATTCTCTATATCTCTATGTATCTCTCTCTCTCTCTCTCTCTCTCTCTCTCTCTCTCTCTCTCTCTCACCACCAAATAGCATAATTCTTTAGACATAATTAGTGCTTACTAAACTTATAATAACTAATAAAATGAATGATTTAATTTCTACATATATGTATATATATATATATATATATTTGATTGTTTTACAAGATACATATATTTCTATATCTTTTTATCTGTCTATGTATGCATGGATAGGACAATGGAAGAATAGAGGAATTAGGACTTAAGCTTATTATAGATATGCTGAGATATGATGGAAACGAATGAGAAAAAGTATGCACTGTGAGGAAGCATACATCAAGTTCAAAGAATAAAAAAAAATTAGACCAATTCATTTGGAGAGAAATATTTTTAAAGGAAGAGATACTGAATATAGATACATGTGTACACAAGTGTACATGCATATGTGCATATACATATAGAGAGACTCATATAGATTGATTATAGATATATAGTCATTGTTGTTAAAGAGTTTCAGTTATATCTGACTTTTTGTAATCCCATTTAAGGTTGTTTTTTTTTTGGCAGAGATACTAGAGTGATTTGACATTTTCTTCTCCAATTCATTTTACAGATGATGTAACTGAGATAAAATGGTTTAAGTGATTTTCACAGGGTCACAACATCTAGTAAGTATCTGAGGCCAGATTTGAACTCTAGGTCTTGTATTCTATTCACTGCCACTTAGCTACAGTCTATGTATGTGTATATGTATATGTATATTCTTTCTTTATTCCTGAACCCCAAACCACCATCTTTTCCTGTCAGTTTCTCTGTCTCTGTCTCTCTTTGTGTATACACACACACACACACACACACATGTATATGTAGACTGAGCCATTTCTAATTTGTTTCCTTCTCTCTCTTCTTAGTTTACTTAGTTTTATAGATGCAATATTTACATTACAACAAAGTTATTCCTCTTTTTCTTCTTTTATCCTTAAAACTCAACCCACCATCTTCTCACCTTCTCTCATTCTCTCTGTCTCCATATGTATACACTTACACATATACGCACATATATACATATGCACGTCTATATTTATATAGTTATTTTATGCATACATATATTTATACAAAATACATACATATATATATGCATATGTATATGCAGAGGAAGAGAGAAAAAGGAAGAAAAACAGAGAGAGAGAAAGAGAGACAGAGAGAGTAGGTGGTGGGTTAAGGTTCAAGGATAAAGGAAGAAAAAAAAAGAATAACTTTTTGTGATAAAGATATTGCAATACGTTTTGTTAAACTAAGAGAGAAAGAATGAAATTAGTAGTAGATCAGACTACACAGACACACACACACATATATATATATATATATATATGTAGAGAGAGATGTCTGTTTTGTCTCTATCTCTATTTCTATATAACTATATCTGCCTATCTAATTATCTATCTATCTATCTACCTACTTACCTACCCATCTATTTATACACATATACACATGTATATCTCTAAGGGTCTGGTCATCTCCCATTATGTAAATAAGGTAGATCAAAGATAAAAGAATGAGTTTGCACTTGGGAGTCTCAATTCAAGTATCAGTTTTTCCTTAAGAATCTGAGTCAAGAGTCTAGTGTCTCAAATGGTGAACTAAATTCTGTTGATTCTCTTGGATTGGAGTTGGAAGGTGGCAGGTTGGGGTTCAAGAATAAAGGAAGAAAAAGAGGAATAACTATTTTTGTGATATATATTGCAATGAATTTTGGTAAGCTAAGATTAGAGAGAATGAAACAAATTGTCAATAGTTTAGAGAACACTAAACTACTTAAAAGGAGTAATTTATTTATGAGTGAAGATTAAAGAAGTTCAATATGTATAATTTTGCTATGCGGGGACTAAGCAGGGGACTAGGATAGTCTAGAGAATAAAAATAAAGAGAAGTCAATTTATAGTAATTATCAAGAAATACTCCCCGATGATGAACACCACTGGATTTACCAACAGTCTCAAATTGTCAGTATTTGAGACTCGATTCCATTTTATAATCGTCACAGTATGGTGCAATGCCTTTGCACAGTAGATACTGAAAACACATACTTTGAAGGAATGGAAGGATAGATGACTATTGAACAAACATAAATGGTATATGATGTCATAATGATGGTATATTATCTTATAAGATTATCATAGATATTTTTGTTATTATATGTTATTTTAGAAGAAAAATAATATAAAAATACTTTTGATATTCTTTCACAAAGAAATAAAAATTAGGTCTCCTTCAAGCTTGTAACTGAGATGACTGATTCAGGTATGGCTTATCTAAAATGTACATAGGTTGAATATTTGATTCATAATTTTACAAGGTTCATATGTTTTATTCTTTCTTTATTATGAACTACAATAATAGCTCATTTATAATCTCCAGCTATGGTCAGTCAAAGGGGAAGAAGATAGATTTTTATCTATTTGTTTATTTTTTGTTAATATTTCTGTGACCCAGGTTTGTTTAAAAGTTTAGGCTTTGTTAACTCCTGGATTTTAATACATGATAATTGTATAGACTTGTGATTTTATTGATGTGGGAACTCCCTTAAACGTTTCATGCTGATCCCTACAGACTTTCACATTTTGTTTGAATCTTTAAATTTTTCTCCAAATCATCCATATATAATTCTTTTGCAATCCTAGTGGTATTTCTCATTTTTGTTTTAAATACCTTGGGTTATTCCTCTAAATGCTTTGTGTGATCCACTCATGACTTTTTGTATTAATTCATTTTATCATCAATTTTATATAAAGGTAATTTATTTATGAGCTATAACTTTCTTCTTTGATTCATTATTTTTTTCCTTTGATATTTGGGTTACTTTTAAATTTGACTCTATTTGAGCAAAAAGTTGTGCCATGATGTAATTCAGCTACATCCTCCTCTAATTCTGGTATTACATCAATGCTCATCTCCAACAATTGACCAATATCTACATTTTTTAAATTGACTTAGTGGCCTGTCATGTGAGAATACTGGCAACAATTTTTTTATCCAATGTAATTTTATGTAAATAAGGAAATTACTTTCTTTCTTGTTGCCATATGTTTCAATAAGAAGCTTGTAATATTCTAGAACTTTATTCAATTAAGAAAATTTTATCTGCAAACATAATTACATGAAGAATCTATTTATACATAGTGAAGCCTTTTCTTTTGAACATTTATAGCATATTTTTCTATGAGAATTGTAAACATATTAAGGATATTTCCCCTTATTTTAAAATTAATTATATGATATAATTTAAGCATACCATTGATTAAGAAATCATTAAAAATCTCTGTGATATTTGTCTTAGACTTGGTAATATGCACATTTGAGAAAAATTGTGATTCAGAAGGATATTCAAAACAGTGTTCTATTTAGTAAAATCCTCCTAAATATAACAAATAAATGGCATAGGAAAAACAGGGACTCACCTGTGATCTTTCAAATTCCACTCTAAACAATCTAGAGAAATACAAATTTGTTAAAATATCTATATCCAAAGCCTCCAAAATGTGAATTAATTTCAGGCCCAAAAATAGTTCTTGAAGAGCTCAAAAAGAATTAAAAAATTAAATGAGATGAGCCCTCAAATATATTCCAACTGGAAATTTAATCAAGGTTCCCACTCCTGCTAATGCTCCTCCTTGCCCTGGGACTACAGTCCAGAACAATGCATGATCAATGCATCAGAGTCCTTTACTCAGTGCTGTTGTTGTGTGACATCAGAGAGATGATACCATGACATGTAAATGAGATGATTTTAGGTGATGGAGAGCTGTGCAAGGTCACCTGTATCACTTTCTCCTCCAGAGACCTCTGGGTCCAGTGGCAGGATACAGATCAGGAGGGCTGGAGATGGCCCTGGTTGCAGAGGGAGGTCATGGTCATTTTAAACTAAAGTCTTCATCTGGTCTCAGTTTGACTGAGGCTGCACCTATTCAGGGCTTAAGACTATGGAGCTATTAAGGAAAAGAATCTGATTTTTCAACTAGTTCAAAAAAATCTAAATAAATTAATGATGAATGAATCTTAGAGGGGAAGACCCTCAGAGTTTGTGGCCAAAGCAGAAATGCTAGCAATATCTCTGCCTTTTGTCTAATCTTCTTAGAACCTGAGAACTCCAGAAACCATTCTGATTCAGCTGCCCTACCAAGGTCTGCTGTTGGCTTGTGAAGGAAGCGTTATAGTGGCTCAAATTGGCTCATTTGTGCTCGATTCTTTCCCTATTGACACCAATCTTTCCTGCCAAACTTTTAAGTGGTCTTGGGCTAAATTGTTTCATCCTGTTATTTTATACTATTCCAGGGTGGAAAAAGGCTTAACTTCATTCATAAACTACAGCACATGCCAGAACAATGACCACACATTTAAACAGATCATACCACATTGGAACAATGTTAATTTTAGAGATACCCTAAATTAATTCTGACAATAGCATTATAAAATATATGAAGCTTGGGACAATGTCTCCTTTATCCCAGGAGGAACGACAAGAAATATGCTCTGAAAATGAGTAAAGAACAACAAAAATGAACCAAAAATAGTGACTATTGTGACAGTGAAGATCAAAACACAATGTGAAAACAGATGAATACAAAATATCAGTGAAAAATATGAATCAAACTCAAACTCCAAAAACTCCCAAAAATATTTTAAAATAATTTAAAAAATTAAATAGAGGTAGAGGAAAACCTGGGAAAGAATTAAGGGTGAAACATTTGACTCAGCAGTTTGGTAAAAAGAGATCGAGAGGAATATATCTTAAAACTCAATATAGAAGAAATGTTAAAAGAGGAACAAAAACTCACAGAAGAGAATGCCTTAAAAAACAGAATTGGACAAATAGGAAAGGAGTCATAAAATTCATTGAAAAAATAATTCTTTAAAAATTAGAATTGACTGGTCACATGAAAAGGTGCTCCAAGTCACTATTGATAAGAGAAATGCAAATTAAGACAACTCTGAGATAACACTACACACCTGTCAGATTTGCTAAAATGACAGGAAATGATAATGATAACTGTTGGAGGGGATGTGGGAAAACTGGGACACTGATACATTGTTGGTGGAACTGTGAACGGATCCAACCATTCTGGAGAACAATTTGGAACTATGCTCAAAAAGTTATCAAACTGTGCATACCATTTGACCCAGCAGTGTTTCTACTGGGCCTATATCCCAAAGAGATTTTAAAGGAGGGAAAGGGACCCACATGTGCAAAAATATTTGTGGCAGCCCTTTTTGTAGTGGCTAGAAACTGGAAATTGAAAGGATGCCCATCAATTGGAGAATGGCTGAATAAATTAAGGTATATGAATGTTATGGAATATTATTGTTCTGTAAGAAACGACCAACAGGAGGATTTCAGAGAGGACTGAAGAGACTTGCATGAACTGATGCTGAGTGAAATCAGCAGAACCAGGAGAACATTATACACAGCAACAAGACTATACGATGATCAATTTTGATGGACATGGTTCTCTTCAACAATGATGTGATTCAAACCAGTTCCTATTGTTCAGCAATGGAGATACCCATATACATCCAGAGAGAGGCCTGTGGGAACTGAGTGTGAACCACAACACAGCAGTTTAAAGCTTTCTGTGAATATTTCCATGCATTTTGTTTTCCTTCTTAGGTTGTTTTTTCTCCTTCTCTTTCTAGATCTGATGTTTCTTGTGCATTAAGATAACTGTATAGATATGTATACATGTATTGTATTTGTCATATAATTTATCCTATTTAGCATGTATTAGATTACTTGTCATCTAGGGGATGGGGGTAGGGGGAAGGAGGAAAAAAGCTTGGGAAAAAAAGTTTTTTGGCAAAGGTCAATGTAGAATAATCACTCATATGTTTTGTAAATAAAAAGCTTTATATTAAAAAAAAATTAGAATTGAGCAAATAAAAACAAATGATTCCATGATATATCAAGAAACTATGAAACAAAATCAAAAGAATGAAAAAATAGAAGAAAGTATGAACTATTTCATTAGGGAAAAATATCCAGGAAAATATATCCAGGAGAGATAATTTAAGACTTTTTGAACTACTTGAAATTCTTAATCCTAAAATGAGCTTAGACATCATCTTTTAAGAAATTATCAAACTGCTTTGATATTCTAGAACTAAAAGGTAAAATAGAAATTTAAAGAATCTGCCAATCACCTCTTAGAAGAGATCCAAAAATCAAGAACTCTCAGGAATATAATAAATTATAGTCTTATAACAAATTCTAGAACTCCCAGATCAAGAAGAAATATTGCAAGCAGTCAAAAAGAAGCAGCTTAAATATTGTGGAGTCACAATCAGGATGAGCCAAGTTTTAGCAGCTTTAACCTACAGGATCCCAGGACTTGGAATATGATATTCTGGCAAGCAAAGGAGTTATGATTACAATTAAAAATCACCTCTGAAGTAAGATGGAGTATAATACTTAAGGGGGGAAATAAATACTTAATTTAATAGAGAACTCTCAAGGATTCTTGAAAAAAAGTCCAGAGCTGAAGAAGGAAGATAGGCAGTACTTGAATCTTACTCTTCCCAGAATTGGCTCAAAGAAGGAATAACCTACATGGTCATTTGGTTATAGAAATCTACCTTACCCTATAGAAGGGTGGGAAGAGGGAGATATAAGAAGGGAGTACTGAAAAAAAAGAAGGCAGAATGGGAGGGTTGTGGCATTTAGAAGCAAAACTCCTGAAAATGGACAAGGTCAAAAGGAGAAAAGGAATGAGGGAGAGAGAGAGAGACAGAGAGAGACAAAGACAGAGACAGAGAGACAGACAGAGAGAGACAGAAACAGAGACAGAGAGACAAAGACAGAGAAGCACAAAGAAGGAGAGAGACATTAACAGGGAAAGATACAAAGAGAAAGACATATAGAAAGACTCACAGAGAGAGAGAGACAAGGCCAAAGAGAGAAGTATAAATGGGAGAAAATGAGGAGGAAGATGCACAATTAATGATCATAACTGTGAAAGTTAATGTAATGAAATCTCTCTTAAAATGGGAGCTTATCACTGAGTGTATTGAAAAAAAATACAGAATCCTACAATGTTAGAAATATTGTACATCAAGTTTATGAAAATGCCAAATGATGATAAAAATGATAATGAAAAATGCTATGTACCTACAGAAAAAGAAAATTAAAGAATCTTCCTTCAAATCTAAATATTTCTATATCTGTATCTATAAACTATGTGTATATATATGTGGGTGTGGGTGTGTATTTTAAACTTTTCTTATTTTTCTTATTTTTTTTGCTTTTTTCCATAACATGACTAATATGGAAATATGTTGTTCATGCCTGCACATATATAACCTGTATTAAATTCCTTGCCTTCTCAAGTAAAAGAGAGAGAAGGAAAAAAATTGTAACTCAAAATATAAAAAAGCAAGTATTAAAAATTGTTTTTTACACACACAGCAAAAATTTAGATTTTAAAATAACAATGAAGAGACTTTTTGTATGTCATAACTGTTTGTAGTCCAGTGAAAGCTGTGGACTCCATATATGAATAACATTTATAAATGTGCAAAATTTATAGGGTTACAAAGGAAATACATTGTACCAAAATGCAATTATCAAAATCTCAAAAAAGTAAATTCAGAGACCCACATAAAGAACCCTTAAAAGACCTTTCAGTGAGATGAATGATCATAAAGTGATTTCCTATAGAAAATCATTTGTTGAATTGTATTTATTCCCTTTTCACATAATTATTTGAAGCTTCCTGCTACAATCCATTGCAGTTTTTGTTTTGTTTTGTTTTGCTTGGATTGGGAGGTGCTGGTGGAGATCATTAGGTGTTTCTCATTAAAAAATCACATTAAAGAATTTAGCATATTTTATCTCTTATAAAGGAAGGCTTGAGGCTTTGGCAATTAATTGCACATGGGAAAAATGAAAAGTTACAATTGGGAAAATAAATAACATTGCCTATATTAGGAGGGTAGTCAGTTCTCAAAAACCATTACAATAAAATGATACAACCAAGATGCTCCAATTGGGACCACTTACTAATATAGACCTAACATTTACTAGAACAATCCATACAAAAGTCCAAACTGAGATAGCCAATTTAGTAGTAAAATATTAAAATATTAAAGCATTGGGGGTTTTGTGTTTATTTTTAACTTTTCTTGTCAAAGACAGGTAAACAACAGGAATTAAACAGTTTTGCTGTACTGTGGAACATTCTAACAAGGAAACTTGTAGTCATAAAATATTACTGAAAAGAGAGGTGATATTAGGCAAAAGCTATGAGAGAACCTGCAAATTTATTTTACTGTATAATAAGGCTGAAACTTTGTTTTCTATTGTTTTGACTGTCAAATATATTCTATGGGGATTTTTTTTAATAGAAATAAATGAGAAAATAGATGTCTAAAATTGCTGATATATTCAGGGTTTTCTTTGTTGTTTCTCCAGGACTAAATGTCACAATCAATGAATCATTTCCAACTATTTTGTCAATTGTTCCCCCTTTCTGAAATGTCTTAAAAATCATACCCTGAGTGACTTTAATCACCTCACCTATTGTTATTTTTAAGGTCTAGTAATTTTCCTTCAGTTTACCTTCTGAATAAACATTAGGATTTTCTAGTAATATAATGAGATAATCACATCTAATATAGTATAACTATAGTTCCTATTAAAAGTAGGTCACTATCAAAGAATAGAAAGAAATTTTCCTCTTTACACCTTTTTATTATCCTACTTGTTAGTATTCATGTCCTTGGGATAATTGACTGAGTTGAATCTCATATCAATTTCCTACAGACTTGTTTTTTTCTTTGACTACTTTTTTATGGTTATTTAGGTAATATCTTCTCCTTGTCCTCCTTAATCTTACTCTTTAATATTTTAGAAGTGAGCTTTCACTATACATCAGTCATTGCTAATATGTCAACAAAAAACTGAAATATTTGTTAACTGATGTAGCTTCTGGGTTCTTTTAATCTTATTTAAGTGATGATCTTATTTAAACGTTTGAAAGAAATCATGTTTATTAGAATCAATGTTTCTACTTTCATTCAATTTTTCATTAGGATAGGTGTTTTAAATTTTAAAAATACTAAAAATCCCTTTAATTTAGAGGTGTTGTAAGCATCTCTTTTTATTCTGTTTTAAATTGATGTTTCTCATTTAAGAATCTTTTTTTCTTTGACTTTTTCACTAGTTAGTCAATGAATTTGTTTAATACAGAAAAATTCTGAATGGGCCTGTTATTTTCTGTATGTGACTTCCCATTAAAAAAACAAACAGTATTGTTTTTTAGTGCTATATTTTTGTAACTTTTATTAAAGAAAGCATGCAGTTGCAGACTTCTGAAAATTATGTAAGTTTTTAAATGTTTTCACTTTTAGATCCAGAACTTTATTTTTTAATATATATTTTCTTACTTCATTTTGCTCATCTTATATGATGTTCCAAAAACTTCCTAGCTGTGTGACCCTGGGCAAGTTACTTATCCCCAGTTGCCTCAGGAAAAACAAGAACAAAAAAAGCAGGAAAAAAACCCACCATAACTATTGAGCTAATAAACAAGGCAACAGTCAGTTTTTAAAAGAAAAAGAGAGAGAGTAGCCATTAGTAAATTCAGTTTAAAATAAAAAGAAGAAAACCAAATACCCAATATGAAAATGGAGAAATTACTGCAAAGGAAGAAGCAAGTATAGCAACCACCAAGAAACATTCTATACAATAATATGTCCACAAACTTGACAATCTGAGAAAAACCTATGAATATTTATGAAAATGTAATTTCCTAAATTGACAAATGATAAAACAGAAAGCCCAAATAGCCTCATTTTATAAAAGAAAAAAAAATTGCACAAGCTACCAATGAAATCCCAAGAAAAAATCCCCAGGGCAAGTGGTTTTATAATATTTTTAATTTTTAAAATTTTATTATTTTTATATAAATTTTTTTTATTTTCAAAACACATGCCTAGTTTTCAACATTTACCTTTGCAAAACTTTGTGTTCCAATTGTTTTTCCATCTCTTTCCCCCATCTCATCCCCAATATGGCAAGTAATCCAATATATGTGAAAATATGTTCAATTATTTTATACACATTTCCACAATTATCATGCTGCATGAGAAAAATCAGATTAAAAAGGAAAAAAATGAGAAAGAAAACAAAAAATAAGCAAACAACAACAAAAAAAAGTATAAATACTATGCTGTGATGCATAATCAGTTCCCAGGCTTCTCTCTAGTTGCAGATGGCTTTCTCCATCACAAATATATTGAAATTGGCCTGAATCATCTCATTGTTTAAACGAGCTAAGTCCATCAGAATTGATCATCACATAATCTTGTTGTTGCTGTGTAATATGTTCTCTTGTATCTGCTCACTTCACTTAGCATCAGTTCATGTAAGTTTCTCCAGGTCTCTCTGAAATCATCCTGTTAATTGTTTCCTATACAACAATAAAGGATATTAATCTTAAATATGTTTTAATAGGTTTGTATCTACCTGAAAAAAATCACAGAAACAAATACTTTTGCGGTAAAATTTTTAGATTTTTATTTTCAGGATAATAAATACTATTGAGTTTGGACTATGTCTCTCAAAATAAAATGTGATGTTTGAAACTTATTACTGAAAAACAAACAAACAAAAAAAAATCCTCTTAGGGTTGGAGCCAAGATAGTTGAGAGTAGATAGGGGATCTCCAGACAAATAATATTAAAAAACCTTTACATTTGATGAGAAAATGGAGGAGGTGACAGGAAATGCTTGAATCTTATTCACATTGGAATTGGGTCAAAAAGGGAATATCACATACACTCATTTGGAGATAGAATTATATCTTACCATACAGGAAGTTAGGAGGAGAAGGGATAAGAGAAGGAGAAGATGATCAAAGAAGGGAAGCTGAATTAGAGGCAGCAATATTCAGAGGCAAAACACTTTTGAGGAGGGACAGGATGAAAGAAGATAGAGTATGTAATAAATGTGTGAGGGGATAGGATAGAGGGATATACAATTAGCAATCACAAGTTGAAAAAAATTCAAACAAGTTTTTTTTTGATAATGTCCTCATCTCTCAAATATAAAAGAAATAAGTCAAATTTACCATTCACCAATTAATAAAAAAATGAAAAATTGTCCATGTAAAATTATCAAAGCTGTCTATAGCCATATGAGAGAATGCTCTAAATTACTATTGACTGGATAAATGTAAGTTAAAACAATCAGAGGTACTACCTCATACCTATCAGATTGGTTAATAGAATTAAAAAGGAAACCATCAATTGTTTGAGAGGTTGAGGGGGAATGGAGATAGTAATACACTATTGATAGAGTTGTGACTTGATTCAGCCATTATGCAAAATAATTGGAAACTATATGTAGAGGCTTATAAAATCTTTGATCAAGCAATTCCATTACTAGGTCTGTACCAAAAGTGATTATTTTTTAAAGAAAGGAAAAAAATAAGTTTTCCATTCAGAAAAAAAAAATATTTATACCAACTCTTTGCTGGTGGCAAAAGAATTGAAAATAGAGGGTATGACAATAAATAACACATCAATGGCTGAACAAATTGTAGTATATGACTATACTGGAATACTGTAGGCTATTACAAATGATAAGCTAGATGCCCTCAGAAAATCCTAGAGAGATTTACATAAATGGATGCAGAATAAAATAAATTAGAACAACCAGAAGAAAATTGTAAATAGTAACAACAATGTTTAAAGATGAACAACTATTAATGACTCAGTTGTTTTCAGCAATACAATGAACCAATAGAACTCTGGAAGACTTATGATGAAAAATGCTATCTATCCCAAGAGAAAGAACTGATGGAATTTGAATAAAGTTTGAAATTTACACTTTTTACTTTATATTTCTTAGGTTTTTAAATCTTGACCTATGCTTTCTTTTACAACATAACTAATATGGAACTATGTTTTGCTTGGCTACAACGATATAAACTATGTCAAATTGCTTGCCTTTTCAATGATGGAGGAATTTTCTTTTTTTCTATTAAAACTTTGTATTTGTATAACATATATATGGGTAGTTCCCCAACACTGATCTTTACAAAGCTTTCCATTACAAATTTTACCCCCAGTCCCCTCCCCTCCCCTAGATGGCAGGAAGTCCACTACATGTTAATAATGTTGAAATGCTTGAGAAGTTATGCAAGAAAAATCCTATCTACAAGAAAAAAAAAAGAATCAGAGAAAGGCAACACAATGCAAGCAAATGTCAATAGAGATCATGAAAATGTTACATTGTGGTCCATATTTCATTTCCCTCTCTCTGGGTGTATATGGTTTTCTTCAGTGAACAATTGGAACTGGTTTGAAACAATTCTTTGTTGCAGAGAGCCATGTCCATCAGAATTGATGATCATGTAATATTGTTGTTGCTATGTATGATGATCTCCTGGTTCTGCTCGTTTCACTCAGCATCAGTTCATGCAAGTCCCTCCAGGCCTCTCTGAAATCGTCCTGCTGGTCGTTTCTTACAGAGCAATAATATTCCATAACATTCATATACCATAATTTATTCAGCCACTCTCCAATTGATGGGCATCCCTTCAGTTTCCAGTTTCTAGCCAGTACAAAAAGGGCTGCCACAAACATTCTTGCACATGTGGGTCCCTTTCCCTCTTCTAAGATCTCTTTGGGATATAGACTCAGTAGAAACACTGCTGAGTCAAAGGGTATGCACAGTTTGACAACTTTTTGAGCATAGCTCCAAATTGCTCTCCAGAATGGTTGGATCCGTTCACAGTTCCACCAACAATGTATTAGTGTCCCAGTTTTCCCACATCCCCTCCAACATTCATTGTTATCTTTTGCTGTCATTTTAGCCAATCTGACAGGTGTGTAGTGGGACCTCAGAGTTGTCTTAATTTGCATTTCTCTGATCAATAGTGATTTGGAGCAACTTTTCATATGACTAGAGATGGGTTTAATTTCATCATCTGAAAATTGTCTGTTCATATCCCTTGACCACTTATCTATTGAAGAGTGGCTTGAATTCTTATATATATGAGACAATTCTCTATATATTTTAGAAATGAGGCCTTTATCAGAACCATTAAATGTAAAGATGATTTCCCAATTTAATACTTCCCTCCTAATCTTGTCTGCATTTGTTTTGTTTCTACAGAAACTTTTTAACTTAATATAATCAAAATTATCCATCTGGTGTTCAATTAGGAGTTCCAGGCCTTCTTTGGACATAAATTTATTCCATCTCCACAGGTCTGAGAGATAAACTATATTACGTTCCTCTAACTTGCTTACAAAGTCCCTCTTTATATCTAGATCATGAACCCATTTAGATCTTATCTTGGTATGTGGTGTTAGGTATGGGTCAAGCCCTAGTTTCTTCCACACTAGTTTCCAATTTTCCCAGCAGTTTTTGCCGAATAGTGAGTATTTATGCCAAAAGCTGGGGTCTTTGGGTTTATCGAATACTAGATTGTTAAGGTTATTGCCTAGATTGTCCTGATATCCTATCCTGTGCCACTGATCGACTGCTCTATTTCTTAGCCAGTACCAAACGGTTTTGATGACCGCTGCTTTATAATATAGTTTTAGATCTGGTACAGCAAGGCCACCTTCATCTGCCTTTCTTTTCATTAATCCCCTTGAGATCCTTGATCTTTTGTTCTTCCAAATGAACTTTGCTACTATTTTTCCTAGATCTGTAAAATAATTTCTTGGGAGTTTGATTGGTATGGCACTAAATAAGTAGATTAGTTTGGGTAGTATTGTCATTTTTATTATGTTCGCTCTGCCTACCCATGAGCACTTAATATTTTTCCAATTGATTAGGTCTGATTTTATTTGTGTGGAAAGTGTTTTGTAATTTAGTTCGTATAGTTTCTGACTTTTCCTTGGCAGATAGATTCCCAAATATTTTATCCTATCATCTGCTATTTGGAATGGAATTTCTTTTTGTATCTCTTGCTGCTGAACTTTGTTGGTAATATATAAAAATGCTGATGATTTATGTGGATTAATTTTGAATCCTGCCACTTTGCTAAAGTTGTGAATTGTTTCTAGTAGTTTTTTTTAGTTGAGTCTCTAGAGTTCTCTAAGAACATCATCACGTCATCTGCAAAGAGTGATAATTTGGTTTCTTCATTACCTACTCTGATTCCTTTTATCTCTTTTTCTTCCCTTATTAATAAAGCTAACATTTCTAATACAATATTAAATAGTAATGGTGACAGTGGGCAGCCTTGTTTCACTCCTGATCTTATTGGGAATGGTTTTAGTTTGTCTCCATTACATATGATCCTTTCTGATGGTTTTAAATAGATGCTACTGATCATTTTAAGGAAAAGCCAATTTATTCCTATACTCTCTAGTGTTTTTAACAGGAAAGGGTGTTGGATTTTATCAAATGCTTTTTCAGCACCTATTGACATAATCATATGTTTTTTGTTAGTTTGGTTATTAATATAATTAATTATGCTGATAGTTTTCCTAATATTGAACCAGCCCTGCATCCCTGGTATAAATCCTACTTGGTCATAGTGTACTATCCTGGGGATGACTTTCTGTAATCTCATTGCTAATATCTTATTTAAAATTTTTGCATCAATATTCATTAGGGAAATGGGTCTATAGTTTTCTTTCTCTGTTTTCACCCTACCTGGTTTAGCTATCAGCACCACATCCGTCTCATAGAAGGATTCTGGCAGTATACCTTCTGTCCCTATTTTCTCAAATAGTTTGTGTAGTATTGGAATTAATTGTTCTTTGAATGTTTGGTAGAATTCATATGTAAATCCATCTGGCCCTGGAGATTTTTTCTTAGAGAGTTGGTTAATAGCTTGTTCTATTTCTTTTTCTGATATGGGGCTATTTAAATAATTTATATCCTCTTCTGTTAACCTAGGCAATCTATATTTTTGTAGATATTCCTCCATTTGATTTAGATTATCAAACTTGCTGGCATAAAGTTGGGCAAAGTAACTCCTAATTATTACTCTAATTTCCTCTTCATTGGAGGAAAGTTCTCCCTTATCATTCTTGAGACTAACAATTTGATTTTCCTCTTTCCTTTTTCTTATCAAATTAACTAAAGGCTTATCTATTTTGTTGGTTTTTTCATAGAACCAACTCTTAGTTTTATTTATTAACTCAATAGTTTTCTTATTTTCAATTTTATTAATTTCTCCTTTTACTTTTAGAATTTCCAATTTGGTATTTAATTGAGGGTTTTTAATTTGTTCTTTTTCTAGTTTTTCAATAATAAGCCCAATTCACTGATCTTTTATTTCTCTATTTTATGCAAGTAAGCATCTAGAGATATAAAATTGCCCCTTA
>JAJPUD010006308.1:119524-133464 GCA_023553655.1 Myrmecobius fasciatus | reverse complement strand
GTGTGACTCTGAGCAAGTCACTTAACCCTGATTGTCTCCCCCAACCCCCAAAAAAGTTATTAGTTTTGCCCCAGGCTCCTGTTAGGCTGCTCCTAAATCATTTGAATCTCCATCCAGTGTCTTTTTATTTCCTCTCTCTGGCTAGCCATCAGTTTTTCTTCTTTTCTTTCAGAAAAGTAAATGGGATTAGGTTGTATCTTGCCTACCATCACAGTTAGGTGAGTTGGGACTCAAAATCTAGTCCCTTCTCCACTCTTTTATTGACTAGTTATCTAGAAATGGGGGTGAAGTAGGAAAGAGAGGAGGAAAAAAGAGAGAAAAAAAGAAAAAAGTTATAAGGAAGCATTATGGCTACAGTTAAGACTTGAAGAGATATTAGTATCCAGATGAAGAGAGAGGGAAGACTTCAAAATATATTAGAGGAAAGGGGGAGCTCTCTGTGGGCAAGAGGCTTTTGGAAGTGGGAGGGATGGTGCCTCTGTATATTACAGGTAACAGTATAGGAAGCCCTCTGAGGCTCCTGTTAAGTTGAATTGTGCTATAAGTTTACAGTACTTCCTGCTCTTATGACAAAGTCAGAAATAAAGCTTCTCATGTGCATCTTTTTAAAGTCTCTAGATCTCTCTTACTCTGAGACTCTAATATTTAATAGGATATGGTTCAAAACAGATATGGGTTCAAGTACATTCCAGGCATGGGGAAAGGTCTGTGTGAATGAAGGAGGAGATAGGTTGAGATTGAGAAATCACTAATAGTTCTCTTTGGCTGTAACATTAGTATTCATGAAGAGAACCATGAAGAAGACCCTAAATGCCAGAGTAGGAAATTTATAATTGATCCTCTAGGCACTGGAGATCCAATGACGGTTTTTGAGAAAGGGAGTGCTGAGGTTACATCAGATGACAAGATTATATTATTTTTGGCTGCTGTGTGAAGAATTGAATGGAGAGGAAAGAGATTGAAAGTAGGAAAATTAATTAACTGTTTTAATGGTCTAGCTGAGAAGTAATGAGTAACTGAACAAAAATACGGTGTACTGAATGGAAGAGGTGGGAGAAAGGATGCAAAAGACATCCTGGAGCTATACTCTGGAGGATTTACAAACTGGTTAGGTATAATAGGGTGAGGGAGAAAAGGGAAGAGGCAAAGGCAGATCAGACACTTTCCCCAAAGAAATCCAAAGAATAGTAGTTTCCTTGAAGCAGAATGATATAGTAGAAAGAATATTGAACTTGAAGTTAGAAAAACTAGCTCTAATTCTAGCTATATAACTTTTGGCAAGTCACGTCCTTTCTGGTCTTCAGCTTCCTTATCTGTAAAATGGGAACAATGTTACTAGCACAGAAAAACCTCAGAGGATTTTTGTGAGGAAAATTCTTTATAAATCCTAAAATTATTTGGAAATGTCAGCTATTTTTACGAATAGACAGAAAAGAGTGAGCAAGGGTTGTTATATCCCTCCACAACCCACTCAGCAATAGAGCAGAGTAGGCAAAGACTATCCACATTTTTCCTGGCTGGCATGATGCATATGCCATGCTGCAATTTCTGAAAAGTAGATCCTCTGTACTAATGGGATTGGGGGTGGGGAGGATACTAAGGGGCTGGTGAACAAAGGAGAGGCCCATTGTGGCTATCATTGGTTTGGATCATTTTAGGGAGTTGGGGTAGAGATAGTGAGTTGTTAGAGAATGTATTGCCAATGGGCATTTTTAGTTCAGTCCTCCCCATCTTAGGTGGCTCTATATTCAATTAATATTCTCTCACAAGGCTTTATCGAATATCTGTAACAACAACAATAATAATTTTTATTTATCTGGGATTGTAAAAGCACTTTTCTCAAAACAACAGTCCTATGTAGGTAGTGTAAAAATGTGTCTGTTTCATAGATTTAGTAAAGCTATGTGACTTGCCCACAGTCACACAGTTGGCTGTATGCAATAAGCATCAGAGCTGGGTCTTTTACTGAAATTATTTGATTCAAAATCTCAGTGCCTTTTCCATTATACCATGAAAAGTACAAACATTAAAAAAATATGTGGGTGCCAATCTTATGGACCCACAGCCTTCCAGTAAACCTACTCCACCTACAGCAGGCCATGAGGAGGCAGTATTGTTCATTTGCATTGACCCAAATCTATGATAAAAATAAATATGAAATGAGGCAGGTGGGCTGCTCTGAGCCTGGTCATGGAAGAAGGATATTGGGGGCAGAAAAAAGCTCATATTGTATGACACAAAATCTAGGAGTTAGAAGGGACCTCAGAGGCCATCTAATCCAACTGTTCCTGAGCAAGAATGCTCTCTACAGCATCCCACAAAATGGTGGCTTTGGGATCAGGATATGACGAGAGCTAATAAAGATGTATGCCAAGTAGCAGGGAGAGGTGGTCTTGGCTAAGCTTGGAAAATTCCTAGTAGATAGTTTATGGTTCTTTTAGAGAGCACTGGGGAAGGGTCATTTACATATGTAGGCAGAGGGGAAGGAAATAATGGAAAAAGAGAGACTAAAGATGACAGAGAGATGGGATAATTAAGAATCAGCTTCTCTAGGAGATGGGAAGGGATCTGATGGAAGACAAAGCTGGAGTATTTAGATGAGCTTTATTGTACATTCCATAAATTACCATTTAAGCAAAAGCCTAAGAGCCTTTTATAAGTGCTTCTGTGTTCAAGGGAACATGCACAGTGCTTTGCAAACCTTGAAGCACCATATAAATATTAGCTATTATTACATTTATTATTTTGGAGAAAATCTCTAGCTTTTTAGAGTACACTTTTTATAAAGTGAGTGACTGAGTTCAGTAGTTTCTAAAGCTCCTTTTAGCCCTGAATCTATGTTCCAGGGATAATCTTAGAGACCATCTCTTCCAAATCCCAGGTTTTACAGATAAGGAAACTGAGACTTGAAGAAGGACAAAGCAACATGCCCAAAGTTGCCCAAGGTTTCAAACCTGGGTTTTTTGACACTCTAACCAGCATTCTTTCTACTGGCTATGCTGTTGTCCTGGATTATATCTCTACTCATCCACATAAGACTAGCAAGAGAAATGCTTCTGCTTAACTGTCCAGTAAAGCCCTCAGTGTTCCACCTTTGTTTTCCATCAGATCTCTTCAAATCTCTGGAGGCTCAACTAACAGATTCTCTGGCTACTTGGTACCCCTCTCCTTATATCAGTAGTGAAGATGCAGTGGGACCATTCATTTATAAGACCAAAGGCCTTAGCTTGATACTCCCTACTGATTCCAGGAGCTGTCCAACCCTAGGTGAGCAAAAGCAGTTTTGATGAGCAGAGACACCTGTCAGGATTAAGGACAGAAGCTGAATGATAAGTCTACAAATGTGTCCTTGACAGCTCTGTCTCCCAAGACTGTTCCAAATTTAGGGTTCTTAAAAATTCCACTTACCTCCAAGAGAGTCCATGAACTTGGATACAAAAAAATTATATCTTTCTATGTTCACTTGCCTCTAACTGAAATTCAGTATTTACTTAAACTGTAAATGCAGAGAACAAATATTCTGAGAAAGGGCCCATTAACTTTGTGCATACATCTTTACAGGTGATCCAGTGAATAGAATACTGGACCTGCAATCAGGAAGACTTGATTCAAATGAGGCCTCAGACACCAGCTCTATGACTCAAGGCAAGTAATTGAACTGCTTTTTACTTCAGTTTCCTCAACTGTAAATTGGTGATAATAGTAGCACCTAACAAGGTTGTTTAAGGATCAAATGAGATAATATATATATAATGCTTAGCACAGTTCTTAGAACATAGGAGACATAAATGCTAGCCCACAAATCTCCTTTTCTAGAAACACACAGAAATACAATCTTTACCACTTGGCTAGATTTCTGGAGAGTTTTAAATGTCTGCCACCTTCATAGCAATGTGATCTAGTAGAAAGGGATGGATTTAGGTGTACCGAGTTCAAAACTCTGCTCTGACACTTACTAGCCTTTTAATCTAGAGAAAGTCACTGAAACTTGAATGATATATTTTCTGTATCAGTTTCACAGGTGAGTTATAGGAGGCTTAAGGGAGGTGGCAGTGAGTATGTATATGTGAAGTAGAGGGGGCTGGCTTTGCAAGATAAAATGCTATATAATTTACAAAGTTTGTATTATCATTAATATGATGAAAGCCTTCATTATTGGAGGGAATGGAAATTCCTTCCGATTGGAGGGAATAGGACACTTTTTGCTTTATTTTTGCTTTATGTTCTAGTGAAGACATTTTCCTCTAGATTTAAATTATTAAACTATCAGTAGGTTCCCATAAATAGGGGAAAATATACAAGTAGACTTGATTGCAATTTTTTTTCTGTGAGGATAGGATTAATTTGAGAGTAAACCCTCAAAATACTGATTACTTTTATTTTACAGGTTATGTGGAATTGTAGTCCACATCTAGCTATTCACTCACTTAAGAGTTTGTAACACTTAGACTCAGGATTTTAAATTGGAAGGGACCTTAGCAATTATCTTTAGGTATTCTTAATCCCAAAGAATCCATGGGCAGATTTCAGAGGGTCTGTGAGCTTGGGTAAGAAAAAATTAGATCTTGATTTTAATTGAAATTTAGCATTTCCTTCAGTGATTTAAAAAAACATCCTGGAAAAAGTCTTTAGTCTTCACCAGGCTGCCAAAAGGGTTCCTGACAAAAAAGTTAAGAATCCTTGAACTAAATCAAACCCCTCATTGTATAGCTAGGGAAACCAAGTAGCAGAAAAGTGGCTCTCTTTTTTCCCCCATTTTTGTTCTGCATTTATGCAATATTAAAATTGAATTGTAGTAGATTTCATCAGGAGGCACCACTGTACAATGTGTGTGTGGGTGTGCATCTATATGCTAGCTTGAAGATTTCCTAAGTTGAAGCCTTGGATTTTTAAAAATTAATTTTTTTTATTCTGTTCATTTAAAATCCTGTGTATTGAGCCCATCTTACTTCCATAAAAGCACACAGATGCTTCCTTTGACCCTTCTGTCACTCCTGTAGCAGAGCTCTGCTGTTACCTATTATTCAGATGTGTTGTACACACCTGTATGAAAATTCTGATGGTCTTAAGGCTCCTGGATCAAGTCTTCTGACACTTGTTGTGCCTCTTAAAGTCTCACCTGATATACACAATAGATTTTTGGAGAAATGATTTCAAAGTTCTGAGAGAATGTTAGGGTTCCATGCAAGATAAACTTCCCCAAAGAGATGTGTTTTTCTTCAAAACAAAATTCTGAAGACACAAATGATTCTGAGCAGGATGAAAAGGGGAAATAGTCTAAAGAGACCAATGGGGCTGCCATTTCACTTTAAGAAGATGCAGAAAGTGGAACTAAGGACAGACAACGAAGTATGAATATGAAAGAACTGTGAAAATGTGATCAGAATTTCTCAAGGCCATAGTGAGCTGAAGCTAAGGACAGCAACAATGACTTTTAAAATAGTTATGTGGAGGGAAATTGCTGCCCAGATTGTAAGGGATGTTGATAATGGGCACATGGAAGCAGAGTAATTAAAGTCCTAATTTGCCTTTGTTTTCTCTACCAACAGAGAATGGCCTTCAGAGTAGGATAGATAGAACTGAAATAATTAATGGGGAATTTAGACTTAAAAGTAAGCATAGAATAGAGAAACACATACAAGGTCTCAATGAATTCAGATCCCCATGGTCAGATGTTCTACAACTCACAGTACTGAAAAAACTTGAGGTTTTGAATGTGCCATTAGTGCTATTAGTAATCTTTGAAAAACTGTGGAGAGCTCTTGGTCTTAGCACCATCATGACTATTTTTATTTTACTATAAGAACCAAATGGAGGAAGACATAAATCATAGGCTGACTGAAGCACAAGAGAAGGCAGAGGTCCAATGTATTCAAGAGTGCTAGGAACCAGCATGAGGAATAGCAGACCTCAGATCACATGCAGCTGGAGCCTTTGGAGAGACCACCTTGTCTCAGGTCTGTCTCAGCTCTCCCATCTGACCCAGAACTCTTATCTCTGTCATCTCATATAGGACTTTGCCCATAATTTGAATTCGATTCTCACAAAGTTTACTACCTGAAATCATTCACTTAACAAAGTGTGCCAGGATTCTCTTGATATTCTGGACTGGTTACAATAGTAGCACTTGTATAATAAAATATTTCTCCTTCTTTGATGGAAAACAAAACAAAAATTGTGAAGAATGGAAGAGGTGCTACAAGACTGAATATAGGCAGATGTTCCAATTGCCAAAACAGGGAAGCAATTGGATTTCTTATCATAATGAACTCTATTCTTGATTCCTGACCAAATTTTAGTGTCCACTATTGGAATTTTTTGTGTTTCTGAGCACATAGAAAAAGAATTGATGATATGGATTCATCAAAAACAAATAGTGCTGCCAGATAGAATTTATTTCCCTTATTTAATTTATTTATTTTAAAGAGGATTTCCAGCCAGCTTAGTTCACCAGGGAAATGCTCTAAACATTTTCTTCATGGATTTCAGCATAGCATTTGAGAAAGTTTCTTGCAGTACCATTGTAGACAAAATGGAGGGATGTGTACTGCATGATAAATTGTTTAATTAAGTCCATTACTAACCAGTAGGATGACCACAGAATAACACTCTTGGGTTTCAATTCATCTTTACTCAAAGGATAGTTGAGTCATGTAGAAGTGACCTGAACAGGCTGTACCTACCACATCACAAACACAGAACCAATAGATGTCATCATTGATATATGACACCTCCTCCCAAAAAGTGGGCTAGTTTTGTCAGTATGAGGAATAAGTAATGCATTGCTTATGTGCTGCAATGTTACCCATTTTTAACAGTGTGTGTGTGTGTGTGTGTGTGTGTGTGTGTGTGTGTGTGTATGTAGAATGATGTAGACAAGAGTTGCATAGGCTGGGCAGGTATGGAAGGGTTGCAATCTGTGTCACTGAAGGAACTACCCACATTAGTGAAATCATGGATGGTATCACAGTATCAAGAAATCATCACAGCCGAAGAGTGGTGACCAGACAGCCTGGAGATCTCTAGTGAAGGATCTCAAGGTTCATATATGAGTCTGTTAGGCTCATTTTTTTCAGTGTCTGAGACATTTCAAGTGGACAGTTGAAAGGGAATACTACTGGATTGAAGAACTGGGTCCAAAAATTTAACAAGCCATTTTTGTGTTGCTTGGTCATTTCCATTGTGTCTGACACTTCATGACTCCATTTGGGGTTTTTCTGGTAAAGATACTGAAGTGCTTTGCAATTTCCTTCTCCAGGTCATTTTACAAATGAAGAAACTGAGGCAAATGGTTATGTGACTGGCCCAGGGTCACACAGTGTCTGAGGCTGGATTTGAACTCAGGTCTTCCTGACTCTAGGCATGGTATTCCATTCCCTGTGCCACCTAGCTGCCCTTAACAGGCTATAATGATGAATTAAATCTAATAAGATAGAATCTAATAGGGATGATCCAAACTCTTAAACATAGATTCAAAAGTTCAATTAAATATAGAATAACAGTTCATGTGAAAAAGGTCTGGACTACAAATTTCCTATGAGGCAACAGTGTTTCATAGTGATTGAAAAGGCTCTTCCAATTCTGAGTCGCATTAGAGGGTCCAGAACAAGCATAAAAACAGACCCCATGTACTCTGTCCTGGTTAGACCTTTAGGGAGTGGGGTAATCCCTGGAGTACTTCATTTAGGGCCATGTTTTAGGAAATGATGGAATGCATCCATAGGAGTCTGAACCAGGATGACGAGAAACCGTGCCATTAATGGTGGCTAAAGATCCTGGGGTTATGAGCAGAGCTATGAGAAATGTGATCAGTTGAGTACCTTGAGTACTAAAAGGACTGCCACATGGTTGAAGGACTAAACTTGCTTTGTTTGGCTCCAGAGGACAGAATTAGAAGCAATAGGTAGGAGTGAGAGAGGTCTACTTAAGTTCACAACAAGGGAAACTGTCTCCTAGAAGTCCAAAAGTAGAATGGGCTTCCTTGGGAGTAATGAATTCATCCTGACTACAGTTCTTAACAAAGAGGTCAGATGCCCATTTGCTGAGGATGGTGTTGGGCAAGATGACCTCTTCGTGCTCTGAAATTCTGTGATACATTTCATGGTGTTGGAGGAAAAGGGTATACATCATTATCCTAAGATGACAGGCTTCTTGTCTCGACCTTCTCCTGGCCAGGTGAATCATGCACAGATTCTCTGAGCATTTAGGAATGGCTTAACTTTGTTCAACTGGTTTCATGGGCTATCAGTGAGTCAGTTTTTGATGTTTCTTCTGCTTTGTGAGTATGCCTATGATTACTATTATATTTTGAGGATCTTGACTGGCAAACTGGTCTCTCTCTCTCTGAAGTAGTTGAGACATAGAGGAAGGGGCAAGTTAATGCACTTCTAGCACAAACAGAAGAACACGAGGAAAATTCAATTCAACTAACTCATTATGTTGATGATATCCACAAAAGCAGGTTTAAAGAAGCTGGGTATTCAGAACCTTAGAGAGTCCTACTAAATAAAAAACAAACAAACCCAAATATCATCACCATAAAACCTTAACAACACTCCAGGCACATAAGAGACAGCTGCTTTGTTCAAGTGCAGATAAGCATATAAATGTGACAGCTGGGAAAATGGTCTGTTTGAACATTCTGCTGGGCCAAGCTAGTTTCCAATGAATTTCTCTTCATCTAACCCACCCTGGCTGGGCTCAGTGAAGGTAAATCCATATTTCAGAACTAGGCCTCCTTAACTCTTGCTACAAATCAAACCAGGACACGTTACTGGTGAAAGTGTTTAATAGTTAAATTATTTAAATAGACTTTTTCAATTTCCATGGGAAATCATAATCGTCTCTAGTTCTTTTGTTTGTTTTTGCAAGATCAGGAATAAACAGTGCACACTCCTTAGAGAAAAATGATGCTTAAGCTCTACAAATCATCAACAGTCATAGTTTGGGGTGGGAAGAGGGTAGAAGGGGGATATACAGACAGGCAGGGTGAGACGTTTTCTAGGTTCTAGGTCTGGAAGAGACCATAATTGTGGTTCAACTTATTCTATCCCCTCATTTTACAGATGGCAAAACTGAGGCATAGGGAACATAACTGGAGAGAGAAAAAGGGGAGATAAATTTAGGGCAAAAGGGAAGAGACTGAGAAAAATGAGAAGGGGAGGGTGGAAGAGGACCTCTCAAGAAGGTTGGAGATGTTTCTAACAAAGACCAGTAGTAAAGAGGGAGCACGGTGACACAGGAAGATTGAGTACATACTTTTACTCAAGTTGGAAGCAAACTTTAAAACAGAAACCAAAACAACCATGGATATAAAAGAAAGCCAATAGAATACAGTGGGAAACACAGGTGCTTCATAAAACTTAAAGGATGTAACAGCAGAAATATAATACAAAGGCAGACTTGGCAGTTTTACAGTTTATACACTTTGCTCCTCAGAGATGTGCCCTAAATGAGGGTGGGGGAAATGACATATGCAGTCAGGTGGTCATAGTGGAGAGTGCTGGTCAGGAGAGTTGGAAATCAAAGGCTAAGATTAAATTGTGTAGGCGGGGGGGGGGGGTTGTCTGTGTGTCTCTATGTGCACATAAGCACAACCTAAGATACCTCAGTGAGAGGAAAACAAGTTTTTGTGCTCATGATAATTGTCATTATTGAACACAGTGAAACAGGCCCCAATTTTGGTTTTCCATGAGAACCCCAGAGAGTAATTCTGCCCTGAGAAGAGTGAAGAGTTGGAAAGATATGGATCCGCCCCCACACATTGGATTTGGTTTGAGTATCTCTTCACTGCACAGCCTAACTAGTTATTAAAACTCTCCCTTCACACCACAGATTGCAAAAAAAAAAAGCCAAACAAAAACAAAACAACCCCAAATCAAACAAAACTAGAGTTCTTTATGTTAAAAAACAAAAACAAACAAAAAAAAAAACCTCAGGGGTTTATTTTCAGTTCAATTCCACCAACATGTATTAAGCAGCTATTACATCTAGAAGCTGGGAATACAAAGAGCAAAAAAAAAAATCCAAAACAAAACCAAAAACAAAAGCCACAATACAAAACAAATAGTTGTTTCCTTTGAGGACCTCATGTTCAGACCACTAGAGACAGGGGGAAAGAGTGACGCCCAGGCATGGGTCTGGAGCACAGAGATAAGGGCTTGGCAAACACTTGGAGGTGCACTGCTCCAAGTGTGGAGTAGGGATCCTCTAGGGAAATCCACTTGCTCCCGAACCAGCTTGGACAAGTAGAAGAATTGTCAGTTGTTGGGTTTGTTTTGTTTTGTTTTTAAGAAGAAAAAAAAAAGAAAAAAGGGGGACTGAGCTAGTCCAAGGCTCTTCACAGAAAGCAAATTGAAGCCTGCAAATGGCACTTAGCCTGTTTTCAAGCCCTCTTAGGATAAGAGTAGCCTAAGTCAGGCTCAAAGATGGTTCTAGTACAGCCAAATAAGACTTTTTTAGATGAAAACACCTTGGATGGTGAGGCCACTGGGACAGCAACGCTGCTTACAGGGAGGGTAAGGATTCTCCATTAACCCCCTTCAGCTCTGGAAAGACACCTTCTGGGGGTTTGGGTCCTCATTTACCATTTATATTCTTCAGTAGGGGAAGGAAGGGGTGTATGGGAGGGTGCACTCTGCTGGGAAGGTACAGTACCTAATTTACCCTGAGGTCCCAGAAGCAGATAAACCCACTGCTGATTGTACCCTGTATGACTGAAAACTGCCACATGGGGAATGAGAGGACAGCGCAGGGCGGGCCTGGCTCCATAGCTTATATACATACGTACAAACAGACAAGCCCTACACACCAGCAACAACACCCTGCTACACACAGCCGCTTTCTGATAGAGAGAATTTACAAAATATAGAATTTGGTATCTCTGTTAGATCTCCAAGTTTTCAATATTACAAAATAAAAGATACAAAAAAATGACAAATCTCAGGGCTAGGATCCCTCCCTTCCCCAAACCCCAGTACCCTGGCCTGACGTGATGGTTTACTTGTGTCTCTGGAACGCGGCAAACTAGCACGTGCTAAAGAAGGGCACGGAGAACCGTTTTTGTTTTGTTTAATAAATATTTGCTTTTCTCAGAGCCATGGGAGCTTTCCTGCTACCCTTTCCCTTCCCCTCCCCACCTTGGAAAGAGTCTTCTTTAGCCTAGGTGTACTGCCTGCCCATAAAGGGGGGTGGGGAGAACGGAGGAGGGCACACTTAATATGGCTAGAAGTCCTTCCTGTGACAGTGCCCGGGCCAGCAATGCCAGAAGGCCTCAGTGGAATGGAGGCCAGGCCACCATCTGAATTTTAAAAAGCTTGCACAGAAAAGCAGCATCTGTGGGGATCCCCGAGCTTTCCCTGGCTGGCGCCCCAGGTCCTTACTCCTGGGGGCATGAAGTCTTCCCCAGGCAGTACCTGCCTCTTCCATGTCAGGTTGCACTACACCAATAAATACTAAGCTCTTTGCCACCCTGTGGAACTGACGCTGCCGTCAGTTAGAAAACTCAAATGATTCAGGTCTTCTCCTAGCCGACATACAGAGCCAGATACATCTTTGGTCAACTTAGTGCTCTCAGGGAAGTTGGCTCCCCCAGGTCCTTCCGGGGCTCCTGCCCCCAAGGAGAGGAGAAAGCTGGTTTTGGAGTCACTGTGGAAAAATACACCAGGATACCCCGTGGGCACTAGAACTAGGTCTGCCCACCTTGCCTGGCACAAAAAGTCATTTTCCAATTCTCCAAAAGCCGGTCTGCCTGGTACAACTTTGTCCGCCCTGCCTGCTGCTAACTGGGTGGAGGTCCTCCATTGAGGAAGTAGGTCATCATCTCCCCTTTGCCTTTCACCTTGACGACACCCCGGCACTCCAGCTGGTATGTGTTGGCAGCCAGCACCTGGTACATGTCTGTGGTCACCTGGGGAAATAAAAAGGGACGAGGATGAGGTGGGATGGAAGGAAGAAGAGGATGTATATCTGGGAAGCCACACTGGCGCCACAGATTCCAGAGGCCTTGCCATTTCTTCACATTGTGTCTTGACCCAGATGCTTGGTCTATAGCACAAGAAGGATAGAAAAGGGCTGAGGAACAGAACCCAAGGTGTTCATCTATGCTAACATCTTGAAGGGGTACAAACAATCCCAAACAATAAAGCGTCTCCAAAAAAATCATACCTGGGACCCCTGCCCAGAACACCTAGACCATGTGTGAGCACTGTTGAGAAGGGGACTCTCAATTGTCCCAATTAATTCATTATTTGGAAAATTGTGTGTATTGGCAATATTTTGTTGCAATTAATCAGTTCTGCTAGAGTTACGTTCTTCAGGGTTTTGATGAGAAGTTATATGTGGCCCTTCCTCAATCATCCCTACCTGGGACTCGAAATTTCTAGTCTTGTTTCTCTCCTGGGAAGCAGGAAGGAGAGGATGAATGATCTTTGGCAAAGCTAAGTCTGTGACTCAAGGGCTCTGGGGGCCACTTGATTGTAGTCTCCTTCCTGGTTTTGTATGTCTTTGTCTGTAGTCCCTAGAATAAAATTAGTGCCACTTCTTAAATTTTGGGCTGGGGAAGGGTCACTAGTGATCTAGTCCTTTGCCTAAATTTTGCAGAGGTTAAGTGACTTGCCTACAGTCATACAGCTGCTAGTAACAAATCCAGTAGATCTGTGGACTCAGAACAGTGAACAATATTCTATTGTGCCAAAATGCTCTTAACGGAGCATCAAAATTTGAGATCCTATGGACCATTATTGGTGAGGTATGAGCTGGGTAACAAGAAGGGAAAGTTTACAAGTTTTGACCTTGATGAATGGAGAGCAGAAAAATCTCTCCAGGCATGTATGTATATTTGTGTGTAAAGGAGATGGCAGAGCATTCCCAGCAGGAAAGTTTTTAATTAGCTAGACTGTTTCCTCTAAAATAATCTGGCAGAATCAAAGCTTACTTTTAACTGGACATTGCATGTGAATCTTATATGGCTCTGTTAGCTAAACCCTCTTTCTCTCTTTATGTTTATGTCCTTGAAGAGGCTGACTGGTTTCTCCCATTAATCTGAAAGCTCCTTCCCCAGTCTCTTCACCCAGTAGGACTACTTCTCTCTTTTTAGTAATTTTTAACATTTTTCTTTTTTTTTTAAATTTTAAGTTCCAAACTCTTTTCCTTCCCTCTTGCTCCTCCCCCATCCATTGAAAAGCAATATATCAATTACATGTGAAGTCATACAAAACATATTTTTATCCTCCTCTATTTTTCACAATGCCTCATAGATGGCTCTACATCCAGAAAATGTTTTATCAGTTTAGGATCATGGATAATTAGTCTGTTGATTAATATCAGTACTCTCTTATCATCACCTACTGTAAGATTGATAAGTTTTTACAAAAACTGTTTCCTAAAATTTAAATCAAGCTATCAGGGTCAATCAATCCCTATTCCCTAAATTGAACCCCATGGTGAAAGTTCTGAGATCCCCTCCAATGGAGGTGTCTAAGCATAGGAGAGAGCCTCATCTGTGAGGGCCGAAGACAAGGGGATGACTGGGGTGCTGCTTACCTGGATGCGGTCAGGCACACCAGTGCTGTCCATGCGGCTGGCCACATTCACTGTGTTACCCCAGATGTCATATTGAGGCTTGCGAGCTCCAATCACCCCAGCCACCACGGGGCCAATGTTGAGCCCTATAGTAGAATAGGTAGGAAGAAAAAAGCATCAACCTCTCGTACAGGTTATGCTATTGGGGGGGGGGGGAGAGAAGACTTCCCCACTTCTGTCTCAAATCCATCTCTTGGTCCTGATGGTCCTTTTTAATCATCCCTGCCTCATGTCGTTAAATTCTCCCCTTTCACTGCTTCCTTCCCTCTTAATGTCAAAAAACCATTTAAGTCGGTACCATTTTGAAAAGAAAAAAAGACCTAATTTCTCTCTCCTTTTTTCTTCTCACTCACTGTCAA
>JAJPUD010006308.1:76718-111823 GCA_023553655.1 Myrmecobius fasciatus | reverse complement strand
TATCTATCTATCTATCTATCTATCTATCTATCTATCTATCTATCTATCTAATGTTTCTTCTGAGCTAATTCAATTCTGTTTGCTCATAGAACATAGCACCTTCTCTGATGAGGGCATGTCATGCTGGGTGGTCCTGTGCCAGTATCTCCCTTATCTACAATCAGTCTTAAAGTTCTTAGGAGAACCGTGAGATGTGCAAAGTTAGAGAATCCATCCCTAATGTTCATAGGAACTATTTGTCCCTATGTCTGACCTGTGGCAGAGCACTCCAAGCTCCTATTGGTCTAATCAGCCACAGTCAGATATACTAACTTGACTCTAACATAGCAATGTCATTTTAGTCCTCTTTGAGAATGAAGGACAACCACTACCTCTCTTCTCTCTCCTCTATCTCTGTCTCTCTCTGTCACTGCTCTGTCTCTGTCTCTCTGTCTCTCTCTCTCTCTCTCTGTCTCTGTCTGTCTGTCTGTCTGTCTCTCTCTCTCACACACACACACACATTCTTGAATGTTACTATATACATGTACATGGTTTTCTGATTGTTAGTTCATAGATCTTGGCCTGGAAAGGATCTCAGTTTATTAAGCCTCCATTTTACAGATGAGGAAACTAAGGCATAGGAATGTTAATTGGATTGTCTAAGGTCACATAAACTACATAAGGGCAGAAAGTGTATACATGTACAACCTACCCCGTACCTGGAATAGTGCTACACACATAGTAGATGTTCAATAAATATATTTTTTTTAAATTTGAGTAGCAGCTGTGGAAAAAAATACTCTATTCCCTTTACAAAACTGGGAATGTACTGATGGTAAGGGTTATGTTTCCTGTGTTTTTTCTGCCTTTTCTCAGTGCTAGAAGAGTTCTGTACATGAGAAAATATTCAAGGACATGAGAGATGGACTGAATCCTTTGGCCACCCCATGGCTTAGTGTCTTTTACTCCCACATCCCCAAATCCCTGTGTTTATAAGGAGAGTCATCCACTTATAATCCAAGTTCTTTGAACATTGACTGGGGCTACTACAAATTAGTTATATAATCTCAATGGAGGACACAAATGGCAAAGAAATACTTTTATATTATCCCAATTGATTCACTTTCTACTCACTATGATGGCATTTCTAAACCTTTTCATCCTTCCATTCATTCCCTCTCAACTGAGAACTTCCTTTAGAGCTCCCTTTTCTCTCTTCCTCATGTCACTCATCATTCAGATTTCTTCCACCACCATATTCTCCTTCACCCCTGTCTCACATGAAAAAGTAGCCCTTCTGGCCAAGCCAAAGCAGAAGTGATTGCATCCTATCTTATCTTCGCCATCAGTCTTCCTTCTCTATTCCCACTTTTTCCCTTTCCACTGGCTGCTTCCCTACAGCCTACAGACACAGCCCTCTCTCTCCCATCCTCCCTTCCTCCCCGCTAGTTGTTATTCTATAGCTCATCTCCTTTTTCCTACTAACCTCCTCGAGAAGGCTGTTTACAATTGATACCCCACTTTCTTCTTAGCCCTGCAGTCTGACTTCTGACCACATAATTTGCTCTCTCTAGCCGCCAAACCTAATGGCATCCCTTCAGTCCTCATTCTTCTTGCATCCTTTGTCACTATCGATCACTTTCTTCTTGATACTTCTCTCTAGGTTTTCCACACTTGGCTCTCTTGGTTCTTCTACCTATATGACCCCTCCTTATTATCTTTCTCTTTCTGGATTTTCAGCGAGGTTAAATCTGCTCATCATGGGTATCCCACAAGATTCTGTCCTGGGCCCTTATCTCCCTCTATACTGTTTCACTTGGTCGTCTCATTACCTCCCATTGATCCAGTTATTACACACACACACACACACACACACACACACACACACACACACGATTCTCATATCTGTTTGTCTGGTCCTATCTTCTCACTTGACCTCCAGTTACACATTTCCATCTGTCTATTAGAAATCTCCAACTGGATATTCCATAAGACATCTTAAACTCAAAATAAGCAAAATTATTTTCTGTCTTCCCCTAACCCTGCCCCTACCCTCTGTTCTTTTTAATTTTCTTTTTACTGCTGAAGGTCATAGAGACCTTCCAGTTTCCTAGGCTCACAACCTAGATGTCATCCTTAACTCTCCACTCTCTTACTATTGTTTCTACCTTCATAACATCTTTTGTTAAGGTCCCTTTCTCTCCCACCATCACCTCATGCCTGGTTTATTGCAATAACTTGCTGGCTGGTCTTCCTGCTTCAAGTCTCCTCTATTCAATCCTCCACTGAGCTGTCAAATTGATCTTCCTAATGGGTAAGTTTGACCATACTACCTCTTCTATTAAATAAATGCCTATCATCTCCAATATCAAATGTAAAATCATATTTGGCTTTTAAGTCTCTTCATAATCTGGCCCTATCCTATTTTTCAAGTCTTATTACATCTTAATCTTCTCCATGTGTTCTGTAATCCAGTGACACTGACTTCCTTGCTCTTTCTTGTACAAGGAAGGCTCCTTCTGACTCTGGGCATTTTTCAATGGCTATCTCCCAAGTCTAGAATAATCTCCCTCCTCATCTCTGTCTCTGGGTTTCTCTAACTTCCTTCAGGGCTCAGCTAAAATCCCATCTTCTGCAAGAAACCTTTCTTATTCCTCTTTAATTTTAATACCTGCCTTCTGAGATTATCTGCAATTTGCTCTGTATGTCCTTGTTCATACATAGCTATTTTATGTTCTCTCTCCCATTTGATTGTGAGCTTCTTGAAAGCAGGACTGCCTCTTGCTGTTTTTTATATCCTTAGCATTTAGCACAACACCTGGTGCTCGATAAATGCCTTTGGCAGGTTGTTGACCTGATTTTCAATGTGACATTAACTGTCATATCTTTATATGCTGGATGACTGAAGCTCTCATAGAATACCTCATAGAATGCACTGGTGGCTCTAATGACAGTCACAGAATTAGAGAATCAAAGTTGGAAAAGCTCACATGTCAACCAGACCAATCCATATCAGGAATGGTAACTGCTTTTCCCACATTCTGATAAATGATCATCTAGACTCTACTTACTATCTTCCAAGGCAGTTCATTCTACTTTCAGACAGCTCGGATCGTTAGGGAGGCCAAAATCTGCCTCAGAAACATCCACCCATCACTCTTTTGCCATAAAGAGCCAAAAAAGAACAAATCCCACAGAAATATCCTCAGTTTTCCAAATAGTAATGTGACTAATTAATAGAGTGGTTTTTAAAAAGCAAAACATATAGTGGGGTCTGATAGGTAAATCAATTCAGCTCCCTTTCCTCTTGACAAAATTATAAGATAGCAGAAATCTCCACTGGCAGTAAGAGTGTATGATTCTAAGTGTCCCATTTGAGCATGACAGGGACAAAATATTATTGTAGGAGAAATATCATTAGTGGTACAATGTACAGATCTGGAGAGGTTAATTAACTTAGCCAAGGTTAAGTTAAGCTGTTAAGTAGGGATGACTGAGCTCATTAGTCGAATTGGTATGGCTGAGTCAAAAGGGGAACACTGGCTATTGATTATTCCAGTAAGTCAAAATGAGACACCTCCATAAAAAATGGAAACTTCAGGGCAAGTTTCCTACTGCTAGTTTTGTGTTTCTGTCTCAGAAACCCACTGGATTAGAAACCCTGCTATTGGCTCAGGCTTAACCCTTACTCTTGCTTGTCAAAATTTATACTTTTTTTTTCCACAAAGGGATTGCCTCTTCACACTCTACTCAAGGGAGTGCTAAGCACCTGCCTGTGTCACCTTAGACTGTTCCCATATTGCTCTTTTCTTCAAAGTTATTGGGATGGGATAGGTTATGGAAGGGAATGCATGTGAACAAGGGCAGGGGCAGCACATCAAGGCTCCAGGGACAGTGGGGTGTGGCAGAATGGACAAAGGGAGATAACTGTGGAGTCAGAGAGCATGAGTCAGATACCGTGTAGGACACTTGACTCTATTTGCACACTTGGATGAATCTCTTTAACTTTATTGGGCACCTTGGTTTCCCCACTTATAAAATAAGGGGACTAGACTTGATGGCTCTGAGGTTTCCTTGTTTGTTTTTCTTTCTTGTGTTTTTCCCTTTTGATCTGATTTTTCTTGAGCAGCATGATGAATATGGAAATATATTTAGAAGAATTGCACATGTTTAACCTATATTAGATTGTCTGCTATCTAGGGGAGGGGAAGTGAGAGGAAGAAAAAAACTGGAACACAGGGTTTTTGCAAAGGTGAATGTTGAAAACAATCTTTGCATGTATTTGAAAAAATTAAATATAATTACCAAAAAAGACCCCCAAACACTTTATACCTGGGGAAGAATAACAGTTGACCCAGAGCCAATGCTGGACCCAGGCAGAGGGCAAAGGCTGACCACAAGGGTTAGGAAGCAGGGCAGGGTGGGTGGATAGTTGGGTATAGGTGTCAGAGATTGCCTTTAGTAAAATCTGCAGGGCTGGTTTTGCTCAGTTCTGACAGACAGTTCCTCTGCTTGCTTATTGTCCTGTGAAGAGGTGAAATAAATATGCCTCAAAAGTGGGATGGTAGCTAGGGATGCCTGTTTAAGATCTCTCTCCTTCCTGCTTCTTCCTTCATCTTCAGAAGTGTTTAGTATAAAGACAACCCAGCTTGGGCTGCCTCCAGGGAGAGCATATCTCTTATGGATTGGGGAAAAGGAGAAGAGGGTATTGACTACTCTAGCCTCAGTTATACATACAGGACTTGAGCCTCTTCTGGGCTTCACACAGAAAGATGCATGTGGACGGCCTGAGGATGGCCCTGAAAATAGACTTCAAAATAGGGGAAAAGGGCTTAAGGATAAAATCTAAAAGGAGACAGCAAAGGACTCCCAGTTATTCACCCTGGAAAAGAGAAGATGCATGAGCAATCCCTTTTAAGTGTTTGAAGGAATGTCCCCTAGGAAATTATCCAATGTAGCTCTGACCTCTGGAAATTATTGTCAGAGTATCTGTAATTCTTAACTAAAAATTAAATGCAGGCTCTTATTATTATAGCACTAAAGAATCAAGAATTGGAAGAGACAAGAGTTCATTAAGACCAACCCTCTCATTTTACCTATGAGGAAACTGAAAGATAAATGACTTGCCCAAGATCACATATTAAATGTAGATACAAGATTTGAACTTAGGTCTTCCTCAAGTCTAGTACTCTATATAGCAGTCTCCTACTGGGTGTCCCTGCTTCCAGGCATTTCCCTCTTTGATCCATTTTTCATACCACTGGCAGACTAACCCTAACTCCCTAGTGTACAGTTCTGAACTTGCCATTTCATTGCTTAGGAACTTCCTATGATTCCTCAGCCTGGCATTCAAGGCCTTCCACACTCTAGTGCTATCTCCTCCTACATCCACACTTCACTCCCAGCCAGACTCAACTATATTTCTTGGACTTTCATGTTATCATTCGTTTTTCAGCTGTGTCTACTTCTCTGTGACCCTATTTGGGTTTTCTTGGCAAAGTTACTAGAGTGGTTTGCCATTTCATTCTCCATCTTTTTCTACAGATAAGGAAACTGAGGCAAGTGGGGTTACACAGCAAGGCAGTATCTGAAGCTGGACACATCTTTCTGCCTCCAGGCTTGGTGCTCTGTCCACTGTGCTACCTAGCTGTTCTCTCCAGCCTTTGTATCCTATCTAAATACTACCCATCCTTTAAGCTTTAGGTGAGATCCTTCCTCTTCCACGAAGTCTTCCCTAATCTCTTCTTCCTTTGAACTCCCTACCGTAACCTAAAATGCTAATGGTATGGTTACATGGAGACATTTTGTCTCCTTGAATCTAGACTGTAAGAGCCATGATGGTTGAGATTGTATCTTATACTTTTCTATCTTCTATCCACTTCTGCTTTCCTCAGTAGATGCAGGTAAGTCTTATATGAAATGAAGAAGATTGATAGGTCAGGTTATATCAAGTTCTGGGAGTTCAATAAATAATCTTCCTTTAATCCCATGAAAAACAGGGAGATGGCTTTCTATACTGATTTGGCAACCTGGTAAATTAGAGCAGGGATTGGCTTACCAAGCATCAATCTACATCGTGCCAAAATTATCTTGGGAGTAAAGGATGTAGGGCTGCTGTGTCCACACTATGCCCCAACTACACAGCTCTAGAGTTACATATAGGCTAAATAAGTTTCTTCCTGGTAACCCAAATGCACCAGAAATGGCCATAAGCCCCACCTACCTGCAGTTTCCAGAGGAAGTCTAGCCGGGCTGTGGACTCCACCTGCTGGGCATGAAGGTACAAAGCCAGCACAAAGACAGAGATAATGATGGGCGTCATGATTTTTAGGGCTACCTTTGTCACATGCTCGGGGCTGTAGGGAGAAAGAAAATATGAGCTTGTCAGTTGCCTTGGATACATACATACATAGCATACAGTGGATCTTGGTTTCTTCCACTCCATATGCTCTGTCAATTCACTCTGTGTTCCTCCTTCAATGATAGTTTTCACATAATTTCATCAAACTCTTAATCTCCTACCCCATCTTTGTCTCTGTCTTTGTTCTCTCATTCTCCCTCATATCTCCTCCCTTTTCCCCTCCTCTCCTCCTCCTGCTTTTGCCCTCTTTCCTTCCTTTAGTCTTTCCTTCCTTTCTCTGTCTCTCTTTCCCTCCCTTTATTCCCTTCTTCCTCTCTCTCTCCTTCCCTCCCTCCCCCTCTCTCTCTTCTTCCATCTTTCTCTGATTCTCTTCTTCTCTGTCTCCTTCTGTTTCTGTCTTTCTCCCTCTCTCCCTCCCCTCCTTTCCACCTTCTCCAATCCTTCCCTCCCCTCTCTTTTTCCCCCTCCTTCCCTTCCCCTTCCTTCTTTCCTCCTTCCCTCTTTCCTCTATCTTCTCTCTGTCTGTCTCTCCTCCTCTCTCTTTCTCCTTCCTTTTCTCCCCATTCTTCTTCTTTTCCTTCATCCCCTCTCCTCTCTCTATGCATTGGAAACCTCCTAAAGCTAGAGACATCTTCTCAATTCAACTTCTTTATAGGATTTTATATCTAGGTAAGGCTGGAAGAAACTTCCCAAACCATCACATCTAGCCCCTTCACTTTACTGATGACCAAAAAAGCCCAGGAAATTTAAATGACTTATCCATGGTGTCATAGTAGCAGAGAAGATTAAGCCCAGGTCCTCTGACTCCAAAGAGAGTAAGTTAGACTCCTCTGCGACAGGAATGTTGTGTGACCCTGGGCAGGATATTTTACTCTCTCTGAATCTGTTTCCTCACCTATAATACAAGGGGTCTGGTCCTTATGAAGACCCTTCCAGGTCTGAGAATTTGATTCACTATATCTCCTTGCTTTATTGTTTCATAGAAGTTTTAGAGCTGGGGGTAACTTTAGAGACCATCCATTCCAAATCCTTCACTTTACAGAGAAGAAACCAAAGCCACAGAAAGAATGTCACCTGCCCAGGATCATACAGCTGGCTGGAAGCAAAGCTATAACTAGAATGCAGGTTTTCTGACTCTGTAAGACTTCTACTTATTCTCCAAGAGCCTAAAAACCTACTTGGCAAGAGTGGCTAGGTACCACAGTAGATAGCACGCTGGCTTGGAGTCAGCAGACCCTGAGTTCAAATCTGGCCTCAGACACTTACTAATGGTGTGACCCTGGGCAAGTCACTCCAACTGCTTCCAAAAAACAACTAGTTGGCAAGTAATGCACTTATTTCTCTATGCATGTGCTCAGGTACCAAGTCAAGGTCATGAATGCTCTAGAGCAATACACAATGTATTAGTACAGCCAACTTTCAATTATCCAAGAACTGAATCTTATTTCCTCCCTTCCTCTCTTTTATGCCCCTCATTTCTCTGCCCATTCCTTTTTCCTAGAAAAGAAAAGAGAAGGGACACATGTCAAGGTTGTCAGTGTTGTTCAGTTGTTTTCAGTGGTGTCTGACTGTTCATGATCCCATTTGGGGTTTTCTTGGCACAGATACTAGAGTGGTTTGCCATTTTCTTCTCCAGCTCATTTTTACAGATGAGGAAACTGAGGCACACAGGATTAAGTGGTTTGGCCAGGGTCAAACACAGTGAATAGGTGTCTGAAGTTAGATCTGAGCTTAGGAAGGTGAATTTTCCAAATTCCAAGCCTAGCACTCTATCCAATTTGCCCCAAGGCTATGTATGAGTCGTTCTAGATAAAAGTTGGCTGGAGATGGGGATTAAATAAAATGAGGTTTCTGGCTTGTCTGTGGATTTTGACTATGGCCATATATAATGTAAAGACAATAGTAGTTAAATTTTTAAAATTAATTCTTGCATAGGATACCCTGATAAGCATATAAAAGATTGGATTTTAGGACATCCTAATGCTTTCCAACCAACCCCAGACTCATCCTTCCAAGCTCACCTTTTTTCCCCACATACCAGTCTATGTATACTTTCTCTTATGATTAATCCTCTGAGCTTCCTGGCATCTGGCATGAGGCACTAGTAGAAAGAGTTTTACATGCTATCTGACCTTGGAAAAAGGCTTTATGGTTCTAGATCTAGAGCTGGAAGGGATCTTCAAGGGAATTGGGTCTACTCCTCTTTACAAATGAGGAACACGTCCAGGTAAGTAACTTATCAAAGATCACACAGGCAGTCAGCATCAGAGGCAGAATTTGAACCCAGATCTTCTGACTCCAGAATCTATGGGCCTTCCACTGCTCTGTGTGATCTCCAAGGTCCCCTCTAGGGATTCTCTGTGATATTGCCTGTCTGGTTGTGTTGTCTCCTACTTTGGATGCCCTCTCCATGTAAATTGATAATAAGCATTAACTCACCACTGCATTGTTCCGTTGTTGTTGGAGAAATCACTGGAATCAGAAGCAGAGAAAGCCTGAGTCAGCGAGGCCACATTTCTTGGGCTGGACCTTATTCTCCAGCATGTCCTTCTACACTCTGGATCCCCAGGACTTAGTCCCCCTCATCCCAGGGCCATTCTAACTGCATTCATTGAAACACCAGAGAGCTCGGAAGACATCCTTGTCTGCTGAGTGTCCCACCCACATTCTCAAAGCCTCACAGAGATAAATTCTACAGAAACTCGACCCACAACTGTGCTCATGGCAACCACAGCCTCAGCATCATGACAGCATGGATGCTCTCTGGAGCTATTCTGTGCAAACATAATTATGAGCTCACAGAACTAGAGCTGCCAGGGACCTTAGAGATTATCTTCCTCATTTTACAGCTGGGGAAACTGAGGCCCAGCGTTTCCTCTGGATCCCAAGATCACGCAGCTATTAAGTGGCAAAGATTCTGACTCAGGTCCTGTGATCTAAGTCCAGTCCTTTCCCTCTGCACCTTACTGATAATAATGGCTAATATTCTGATTATAAAAGCTCATTACTCTTATTGTAGAGTTACTCTGGTGACCTTGGGAGTCTTGGGGGCTTCCTGGTCCTACTTCTGTTTGGTGATTTCAGGAAAAAGTGTCCTGGGGACTTGGTGTGATCAAGGATCACGTGCTCGATTCTCTCATCTGTAGTACTCCAGGGACAGCACACATCCTAAAGTATGATACATGGCAAGGAGATCCCAGTACTTTCTCTAGTCTCGTGTTCCACCATTTCACTCTATTGTGAAGACCTTCCTTTATATCTGACTTAAATTCTTCACAGTGTGGCTTAAGGCCATTCCTTTCTCTTTTATTCTCAGGAGAGATAGGGAACAACTCATGGAGCTTTCTGTTCCTTAAGGCCTGAAGACGTATTAAAACTGTCCCATGAACTTTTGTTCTTTCACATTTGTGTCCAAGATCTTCATTCATCTTTCCTCTGCTTAACTTTTCTTGATTCTCTGCTTTAAGGACACCCAGGCATTCGTGCCCATTAGGGACTTCCTTGGGGACCTGGTGGTCTGCTTTTATTCCAGAATGGGTCCTGGAAGCCTTGAGCAGACCCCAGCATCTGTTTGGGAAGCTGTGGAAGTTGGGGATTGGGCAGGGGAAAGTGCTGACCGTAATCTAAATAGTTGCCACACAACCAATAGCCATTATTTCATCAGGGGTGGGAAGGAAGAGGTGGCAACTGGAATAAAGCCTCATGCATGTGAGCTAATTTAGGTAGGGTTAGTGTTCCTGCAGGTATTCTTCTCTAGTCCAAAGAGTCTAGGGCTCTAAAATTCTCTCCGCTGAATAGTAGCCTTCAGGACTTGCCAGTGGAGGGTACAATCCGGAGGCTGTGGAGGTGCCCAGATCCACCACTTACATGACATTGGCTGTGACCAGCAAGTCAGCGTTGTCAAAGAGGGTGACCCCGGGCACCTCCACCATGAGCACGTAGATGACCTCAATGATCAACATCAGCGCCAGCTTCCCGATGCAGCTGATCTGCAGGAAAACGGAGCAGGCCAGCAGGCTGAGCAGGACACTGTAGGTGAAGTACTGGGGAGAGAGACAATGGGGGAACATCAGGGATGGCTCTGGAGGCCCAGCAAAGCACAAACATCTCCCCTGCCCTTGTTCGAATGCGGCTCAAGTGTGCTTTGTCTCTCTAAACTGAGTCACTCCAAAGCATGGTACAGCAGGAGCGTGGGGGCAAGGGGCATCAGAGCAATGAAGAAGGGTGGCCAGGGGCCACTGCTGTGGAAATAAAGACGTAAACCTGTTATTTCAGAGTCAGTGTTAGGGCTAGTGATCCCCTCCATCCAGGTCATCAGCTTCCTGTACCAAACCCAGACCAAGAGCAGGGCTTGGGGTAGAGGAAGAGGATGGTGGTGGTGGGTTACAGGGTGAGGAGGGGAGAATCATCCCTATCCTTACCCCTCTCGTTTAACCTTCCTATCTTTTGCCAGAAACGCCAGACTTCAGGGGGAGCTGAAGAACTGGATCTCCTCCTGCCACCCCCTAACAAAGGCCCCAGAGAGTGATAAGACCACCTCGGCGGTCACAAAAGGCTGGAGCAGAAGGGGGAGACAGAAAAGGAAGAAAAAATTCCCTATGGGGTTCAGCCCAACAGCCCATCTCTAATTTATCCAGTTGAGACACAGGGGGGTTGTCCTGGACATTCTACTCTCAATTTGATTTTGAGAACTTTGGCAATCAATTCTATTGCAATGAGGTGATAGCAGTGGATAGATCTGGACCGGAGTGAGGAAGACTCGAGGTCAAATTCTGCCTCACACTTATTAGCTACATAACCCTGGGCAAGTAATTTAATCTGTTTAAGCCTTAGTTTTCTTATCCATAAAATGGGAATAATATTAGCATGTACCTCACAAGGTTGTTTTGAGAACGGATGTGACTTTACATGTGGAAAATAGCTTGCAAACCTTAAAGTGCCATGTAAATGTTAGCCATTCGGTTTCCAACATGGGAGGGGAGGAGCTTTTTGGGTTCACTTGTGGGCTCAAAGCATTTCTTAGGTGATGAGCTAACTAAAAAGATTCTATCCACAGCTGAGGTTTGGAAAGAAAGCCAAACTTGTTCTTGTTTTGTTTAGTTTGGATGGAGGCAAAGGGAACAGTCCTCTAGGACCCTCAGCTATGTCCTCACAGTGAGACATGGGTCTCAGCCTGCTATGTGTTGAAACAGGCCATGCTTGTCAGAGGTAAGAAAATCCAGGCTCTCAGGACCATCAATCTCCCATTTATGAGG
Organism: Myrmecobius fasciatus; assembly: GCA_023553655.1. Classification (NCBI taxonomy): domain Eukaryota; kingdom Metazoa; phylum Chordata; class Mammalia; order Dasyuromorphia; family Myrmecobiidae; genus Myrmecobius; species Myrmecobius fasciatus. Next base: position 100,228 of record JAJPUD010006308.1, on the reverse strand, counting down.
AACCAGGTCCTGACAGATCCCAGGTTTCCTGGAAGTGCTACACTCCTCGGGCTTATGCTTTCCCTGGACTAGGGGATTGCAGGAGGGGGGAACTAGGAGAGGGGAAGGGGAGGAGAAATTAAAAATAGTCTCTAGTCATCAGCAAACACCTGTCAGGAAGTGGAAACCAGCCGATTCTCTCCAGAGTTCTCAGTCCAGATGTGAAAAGAAACAAATAAACATCAGCCTGTAGAGGCAGCTGGGGGAAGGAGAATGGGGGTAGGAGAAAGTTTGGAAATAGTAGGGAAGGGGGTAGGAGTGGGGAAGAATCAAGCAGGAAGCCTGCCTTCCCATTGTGACCTTTGAGGGCAAGTGGGCCTGAAGGAAAAGAAATTTGGTCCCAAAAATCCAGGAGAAAAAGCATCTCAGAATAGGACCCAGTTTGGGCACCAGAAGTCCTGGATTCTAGTCTCAGCTTTAATATTCATATGCTCTGTGACTCTAAATACATCTTGCTTTTTCCTAGGCTTTATTTAAAACAAATAAACAAACAAACAAGCAAAAACTTAAGCTCTTTGATTTCATTGGCCCTGGGAATCCTAATGAGGGAATAAAGACTGGCAATTTTTCTGCCAAAATATAATCTTAGCTGCCTGAGGCATGGGAAGAGTTACCATTTGTCTCCTAAAGGAGTATCTGGATGGAGGAGACAGTGCAAGCTCTCTGAGGCCTTTTATGGGAGGTCCTTCTAAAATGAATAACCATGACAACTCTGCCTGAATCTCTTTTTCAATTTCTAACCCTTCAGTGCCCTTGGTCAGTGCAGGATCCTAATACTTTTGGCTCCTCTGCCACCTTTCTTCCTTTGAGATCCATACGGAGGGGGTGTCCCGGACTAGGAAGACCTGGCTCATCCTGACTCCGAGGCATCAGCTAGGGGACCTTGGGCCAGGGCATTAACTCTCAGCCTCATTTTCCTCATTTATAATAAGATAACAGACTTTGGACCCCTAATCTTCTTTGTGGAGGTGTTTTGAGGAAAATCTTCTGAAAAAAACAACTTCTTTTGTACATCCCCTCCACTGATGCTGATAGTTACCTGCTCTGAAACTTAGTTGCCTTGGTTACTAAGAGGTTAAATGACTTACCTAGAATCACCCAGCCAGCACATGTCAGAGACAGGATTTGAACTCAGGTCTTTGATTCCCTAAAAGGTTCTCCAGCCACTAATATTATAGTGCCTTTTTCTATATTGTAAATGCAAGCTCTTATTGTTGTAAAAACTATAAAACCTGAGTTTTTTCTTCTTGTTTCACTGTATTTCCCAGAAAGTACAGAGGATAAGGACAGATAGGGAAGTCTGGCAATCATCTCTCTGTCTCTTCCCATGGAGACCCTCAGCCTTCAGGTCCCTCCACTCTTATCCCTGATACTCTATCTCTAGTTCTCCCCTGACTTTTGACTCCTGTTCCCCTTTCTCCACGGTTTCCCCACAAATTCCCCAGGGTACCTCTGGAAAGTTGCAGTTGGGCTGGGAGTTGCCACAGAAGCCCTGCTCAATGCCTAGGCTGTAGTTGAAAGCTGATTCGCCCACGTGACAGGCGTTGACTTGGTTCACGGTGATGTTGTGCTCCTCTGCCAGGCAGCTGAACAGATCCACAGGGTTGCACATGAACTGGGCAGAGAGAGGGAAGAAAGATGAAAGAGAGCTCCCTACAGCTGAGCACTTACTCTCCTAGGCTGCATTGGCTCAACAACTCGATTGGACGTTCTCATCTTTGAATTTTCCCCTACTTCCATTCTCTTGGTTCCAAATTAATGTTGGTTGAGAGAAAGGAACTATTCATTTGAATGTTTACGTGAATGTGTATGAAATGAAAATGAATGTATACAGCAAGTTGTAGCAGGCAGGGATGAGTATAAGAATTATCCTGAGCATGAGGTCACAGCCATGTGCCAAGTAATCCAACAAGCATCTATTAAGCACCCACTAAGCACAGCCACTGTGCTAGGTGCTGGAGATTAAAGAATGAAACTTTCTTTCTTTCAAGGAGAGAAAGGAGCTTACATTCTACTAGGATAGGAGGAGAGAAAAGTGAGTGTGAGAGAAAGAAATTGGTGTTGGGCCATTTAAGAAGTGTAATAATATCTCTCAAGTCTTCCATAGCTCAACTGAAAATATTGATTTGAATATATGATACTCATAAATACAGGACAGATCTTTTAAAGGAGACCTCTTTCAAAGGAAAAATATAGGTTTAAACTGAAAAATAATTGTACAAGTTTCTATATTTTTAAAAATGTTATTATAAAAGTTATTTTTGTACCTTTTATCTCACTGAAAAAAAAGTCTTATTAACTTTTATCATCAGTGATTTGTTTATTTTGGTCATTTTAATTGTCCTAATAGGAAGATTTGAGAAGGAAAAAAAGGGCTTATATCAGATCAATAAAATAGGGGTTTGTTTTTTTAATTGACTTCCAGTCTTGGGAGTAGGGCACTAAGTGGCTAGAAATAAAAGATTCAGTGTTGGATGACTTTAAAAGTTCAATCCTACCCCAGCCTCAAAGCTGCATATGTCAAGTCTCTGTGGTTAGACACAAGCAAGACCTTCCTGTGGAGGAAGAAGACTTTATGGGCTGTGGAGGAACCTTTCTGTTCCCTTTGCTTGCAGTGAGGTGGGTGTTGGGACCACATACCATGTTGACAAATGCTGACAGGAAAACCAGGATGATGGTAAAGACCCCAACTACAGTGCTGTTGGTCCGGGACTGGACAATCTTCCTGGAGAGAGTCTGCAGGGGTGCTGGGAAAAGCTGCCAGGGATGTGACGGGAGTGAAGATGTAGGCAGAGAGAGAAGGAAATGGGGTAGGGAGAGAAACAATAAGATTCAGACTGCTACAGCCATACAACACTGTCATTTCTCAGCAGATCATTCTCCTCTCAACTTGTACGGAGCAAGGGAAAGATCTTGCCTTGGACTTTGGGTCTTGCCAACTCCTCCTTCTTCAGAACCAACCCGAGATGCAGCCTTCGACTGCAGCACTTTCCACTTTGAGCCAGGTCTAAATGTCTCTGACATGCAAACTCCCTCTGTCACTTGGTTCTTGAGCTGCTTGGCTCTCTGGGTTGGGAGATCTTTGCACCCCATTCCTAGTTCTCCCTCTTGCTGCTGCCACTAACTAGCTGGATGGCCTCTGGCCAGAAGGCTCTGACTCTGGGTGAGAGCGATGATTTGGAAGGAGCCTGCCCCCAAGTTCTCACCTTTTCTTCCTTTACAGCCCAGCGCTCCCCCAATTTGTGCTGCTTACTCAGCTTAATAAAAATAGCCCTTCCAGATGCTTTTGCAGAATCGGTTGAAGGGTTACTGAGGCATGCCACCTAACGGCAAAAGATAACTTTTTGATTCCAGTTGGGAGCCTGGCTTGAAGGTCACAGAAGAGCATGGGATGTAGAGCTGAAAGGAGCCTCAGAGATCAGCTAGTCCAAGCTGTTCATTTTGCAGGATTTTGCACAGATAGGAATAAGGACCTGCAATTTCATTGGTAGGGACAATTCAGGCCGGCACCTTCTCTGCAGCTTGGGCTTAGAATCACCAAAAATCCACAGTCCCACAGCCAGTATATGCGGGACTTGAACCTAGATCTATTTCAAAAATGCTTCATTATTGCAAATTAATTTTAGAGCAAATTTGTATTTGAGCTTAGCAGCCCTTTTGGGGTCCTCCATATAACTTATGGCTATTTACACCAAGCAGCTAAGGGGTGTAGTGGATAGAGCACCTGGCCTGGTGGCAGGAAGCTGAGTTCAAATCTGGCCTCAGACATTTACTAGCTGTGTGACTTTGGGCAAGTCACTTAACTCTGTTTACCTTAGTTTCTTCATCTGTAAAATGATGTGTAGAAGGAAATGCAAACCACTCCAATATCTTTGCCAAGAAAACTCTAAATGGGATCACAAAGAGTCGGGTCTGATGGAAAAATGACTCAACAACAAAATTTACACCCAGTTTCCTGAGGTCATTCTCTATCTACTGAGCCACTTGTTTCTTGAAACTGTTTCTTAATAAATATTGTCAGTTTGATGAGAAAACTAAGGCCCAAATAGGCAGTAATCAAATAGGCAGTTGTCAAGTTCATAGAGTTAGTAAGTATTAGAGCAGAGATTTAACCCTGGGTCCAAGAAGCCAAGATGACCAAGAAAAGGCAGGGAATTGCCTGAATTCTTGCCTGTTCCCCTCCAAACAACTTTAAAAAATGCATCAAAGCAAATTCTGGCGAAGCAGGACCCTCAAAAAGATGAGGTGAAATGATTTTCCAGCCAAAGACAACTGAGAAAGTTGGCAGGAAAGGTCTGTTGCACTGAAGTGAGAGTGAAGCACAGTCCAGCACAGGCTACCCCAGCACAATCCCAGCCCAGCAAACCAGGAGCAGGTCTCAGGAGTGACTAAATCAGCAACTGCAGTGGCTGCTTCTGAAGTTTTCAGTCTAGAGACAGTAAGGAGGTTGGGAAATTGGTCAGAAGGAGAGGACAATCTGGCACGAGGGACAAGACTCTGTTACACTGCTCCTACTCAGATCTGGGACACAATTCTGGGTGGCAGTCCAGGGTAAGAAGGAGTACTGGCGTACCAGAGCTTGTGGCCATGGGGAAACAGAGATCCTGGACACAATTTCAGGAAGGAAAAGAGCACTTGTGAAAGCTTGAGACAGTGCCCCTTCACCCCAGGGGCAGAGCCCAACTTTAACATAAAACTAAAAGTCAAGAAATAAATTAGAAAAATGAGCAAACAACAAAAAAAGGATCCTGACCATAAAAAGTTACTGTGGGAACAGGGAAGATCAAAACAGTCTCAGAAGAAGACAATAAAATTGCTACATTTGTAGCCTCAAAGAAAATGTGAATTGGTCATAGGCAAAAAAAAAATCCTTCAAGATGGCAACCCTTTTTGTAGTGGCTAGAAACTGGAAACTGAATGGATGCCCATCAGTTGGAGAGTGGCTGAATAAATTATGGTATATGAATGTTATGGAATATTATTGTTCTGTGAGAAACGACCAGCAGGACAATTTCAGAGAGGCCTGGAGAGACTTGCATGATCTGATGCTGAGTGAAACGAGCAGAACCAGGAGATCATTATACACAGCAACAACAATATTACATGATGATCGATTCTGATGAACATGGCTCTCTTCAACAATGAGGTGATTGAGACCAGTTCCAATGATCTTGTGATGGAGAGAGTCATCTACACTCAGAGAGAGGACTGTGGGAACCAAATGTGGATCACAACATAACATTCTCACTATTTTTGTTGTTGTTTACTTGCAATTGTTTTCTTACTCATTTATTTTCTTTTTTTGATTTGATTTTGTTTGCAGCAAGAGAATTGTTAAATGTGTATATACATATTGGATTTACCATATTTTAACATGTTTAATATATATTGCTTGCCATATAGAGGAGGGGGTAGGAGGAAGGAGGAAAAAATCTGAAACATAAGGCTATGCAAGGGTATATGTTGTCAAATTATCCGTGCATATATTTTGAAAATAAAATGTATTAAAAAATACTTCAAGAAATCAAAAAGGATTTTTAAAAATAGCTTCTCCTCTTCCTTTCCCCCCTTCCCCAAAAGAATAACACTGATGCAAGAAAATTATGAAAAGAAAGTCAATGGCTTGGTAAAGGTGACACAGAAAAAATAGCAAAGAAAATAACACCTCAAAACCTTAAACAGGCCAAATGGGAAAAGAGACACAGAAATGAAGAGAACACCTTAAAAAATAGAATTATCTAAATGGAGAAGGTACAGTACTTCATGAAGAAAATAATTTCTTAAAAATTAAAACTGGTCAAGTAGAAACTAATAATTCCATAAAGCATTTTAAAAATCAAACAAAATCAAAAGAATAAAAAAATAAAAGAAATGTGAATTATCTCATTAAAAAAACCCAACTGATCTGGAAAATAGATGAAGGAGAGTTAATTTAAGGATTACTGAACTACTTGAAAGCCTTGAGCAAAAAAGAGTCTAGATATCTTTGAAGAAATCATCAAAGAAAATTGTCCTGATATTCTAGAAACAGAGGGTAAAATAGAAATGGGAAGAATCTACCGATCATCTCCTGAAAGAGATCCCAAAATAAAAACTCCCAGGAGTGTTAGCCAAATTCCAGAGGTCTCAGATTAAGAAGAAAATATTGCAAGGAGCCAGAAAGAAACAAGTGTGATATTGTAGAGTCACATTCAAGATAACGCAAGATTTAGCAGCTTCTACATTAAAGAATTAGAAGGTTTGGAAGTTTGATATTCTGAAAGTCAGAGGAGCTAGGATTACAATCAAGAATTATCTACAAAACTGAGCATATAATCTTCCATGGAGGAAAATTAACATTCCATGAAACAAAGGACTGGCAGGCATTCCTGATAAAAAGTCTACAGTTGAATAGAAAATTTGAATTTCACATACAAGACTCAATAGAAACATAAAAAAGTAATTAGGGAAGATAACTCATAAAATAAATTCAATAAGATTAAACTATTTAAATTCCTACATGGGAAAATGATACTTGTAACTCTTAAGAACTTTCTTATTATTAAGGCAGTTAGGAATATACATAGATAGAGGTCATGGGTGTGAGTTGACCATGATGGGTTGATATCTAAAAAAAAAACAAAATTAAAAGGTGAGAAAGAAGAATGCACTAAGAGAAAGCAGAAAAGTACAGGTAGAAGGAGGTAAATTATGTTTTAAAAAAAAAAAACCAAAAGAGCTTTTATAGGAGAAGAGGAGAAGATGGGAAAGTGGGCAGAAATGCTTGAACCATACACTCACTGAAACTGGCTCAAGGAGGAAATAATACCATACATATTTGGATGGGTATAGAAATCTGTTTTATTCCACAGGAAAGTAGGGGGGAAGAGGATAAAAGAAGGCTGGTGGGGTAAGGGGGAACTGACAAAAGGAAGGGGAAATTGAGGAAGTCTGTAGTCAAAAGCGAAACACTTATGAGGGTAGGCAAGATGAAAGGAGAGAGAGTAGGATAAATGGAGAAAATAGGAAGGAGGAAAATATAATAACTATAACTGAAAAAAATTTTAAAGCAAGTATCTTTGATAAAGGTCTCATTTCTCAAGTACATATAGAACTGAGTCAAATTAATAAAAATAAGAGCCATTCCCCAAGTTGAGAGATGGTCAAAGGATATAAATAGGCAGTTTTCAGTGAAAGTAATCAATGCTATCTATAGTCATTTTGAAACAATGCTCTAACATAGTATTGATTAGAGAAATGTAAATTAAAACAACTCTGAGGTGCCACCCTATGCCTATCAGATTGGCTAATATGACCGAAAAGGAAAATGACAAATATTGGAGGTGATGTGGAAAAACAGGAACACTAATGCATTGTTGGTAGAGTTGTGAACTGATTCAACCATTCTGGAGAGCAAGTTAGAAATGTGTCCCAAAGACAATAAAATACCTTTTGACTCAGGAACACCACTATTAAGTCTACATCCCAAAGATATAAAAACAAAAGGGAAAAAGACCTATAAATATAAAAAATATTTATAGTAGCTCTTTGTGTGGCGGCAAAGAATTAGAAATTGAAATGTTCATCATTTGGGGAATGGCTGACCCAGTTGAGGTATATATGCTTGTGATGGAATACTATTGTGTTATAAGAAACGATAAGCAGGATGCTCAGAAAAACCTGGAAAGACTTACATGGACTAATGCAAAGTGAAATGAGCAGAACCAGGAGAACAGTATGCATAGAAACAGTGATACTGCATGACAATCAACTGTGAATGATTTAGCTATTTTCAGCAATGCAGTGCTCCAAATGACTTATAATGAAAAATTTTATCCACCTCCAGAAAAAGAATGAAACATACATAGTTTTTTTTAAATGTCTTCATTTTCATTGTTTATTTGGTTTTTTGGTCTGTTTTCTCTCACAACATGACTCCATGACTCACTTGGAAATATGTTTTGCATAACTGCACATATATAGCCTAAAGAAAATTATTTGCCATCTCACGATGAAGGAAAGGAGAGAATTTAGAATTCAAATTTTTTAAAAATGAATCTTAAAAATTATTTTTACATATTAATGGAAAGAGGGGATAAAATATTAAGCAAAAAAACCTCAGCCCAAACTCAGTGCTTTTTCAACTATACCATACTGGAATGTATCTGTTTGTCAGAAGGAACTTCATTAATTGAAAAGGAAAATGCAAAGGAATACAGATCCAAAACTGGAAGGGACCCATTATTTTAGCAGAAAATGGTGACTTGGAGAGTTAAAATAATTGGCCCAAAGTCTTACAGATACTAAGCATCATAAGATTTACTTCTCTGTATGGAGGTTTAAATCAATCTAGAACACCCAAATTATCCCAAAAGGGTCCCTCTAAATCAGGAGTTCTTAACCTTTTTTTGTATGCCATGTGACAATCCCCTGTGATAATCTAGCACAATACATAAACCTCTTTCACAGAATAATATTTTTAAATGCATAAAATATATTGGATTGCAAAGAAAACCAATTATGCCAAAATAAATTTTATTAAAATAAAAGAGGTTCATGGAATTTTAAGAACTGTTCTAAATGAAGGTAAAGTTATTATCTACATGCTTAATTAATGTCTATCATAGCTTCCATATTAATTTTATGTCAGATTTATAAACTGTATTTGTTTGTTCTGTTTGAATGTACCCTTAACAGCCCTCTGAGAGTCCCTCATGTAATTCATCTTATGACATATTTATTCATATTTTATAGGCCTGACAGTATTTTTAATCTTAAATAGAACTTTATAGCTGTTGTGCCTTTCTTTCTCTAGCAAATGGTTGGTAAATGCTGTGATTTATTTGATACTAAGACCCTGATTAGAAACTCAACTGCTTAGTTAGAACATTTTTCCAATGAGAAAATTCATTCTGCTTTAGGACTAGGATCTGCTTGAAGATGGAGTTTTCAGAAATGTATTATGGAAACAGATGAGGGTTGCCTACATGCCTTGAAAGTCAGCATGTATAGAAATATTCAGGATGCTTAAAGTAGAAAGGGAAGTATTTAGGCTTCTTTGATGTTCCTGTTAAAAGGATGACTTATTTCCAGGAGTTTTAAAGGCCAAATCTGTGTTGCACACTAGTCTACCTGACTAGTGGTCCAGTGAATAAAGCTCCAAGTCTGGAGTTAAAATTCAGTCTCAGACACTTACTATGGCCATTGGCAAGACATTTAAGCTCTTTGCTTTAGTTTCCTCATCTTTAAAATGGGGATCATACCTTCCAAGAATCTTCCAAGGCTGTGTGCAGATCAAGTGAGATGTTATTTGTTTTTTGTTTGTTTGTTTTTTTTTATTAAAGCTTTTTATTTGTATAACATATGTATGGGTAGTTCCCCAGCATTGATCTCTACAAAGCTTTCCATTACAGATTTTATCCCCAGTCCTCTCCCCTCCCCTAGATGGCAGGAAGTCCACTACATGTTAATAATGTTGAAATACTTGACAAGTTATGCAAGAAAAATCCTATCTACAAGAAAAAAAAAGAAAACCAGAGAAAGGAAACACAATGTAAGCAAACCTCAATAGAGATCATGAAAATGTTACATTGTGGTCTGTATTTCATATCCCTCTCTCTGGGTGTATATGGTTTTCTTCAGTGAACAATTGGAACTGGTTTGAATTCTTTGTTGCAGAGAGCCATGTCCATCAGAATTGATCATCATGTAATACTGTTGTTGCTGTGTATAATGATCTCCTGGTTCTGCTCGTTTCACTCAGCATCAGTTCATGCAAGTCTCTCCAGGCCTCTCTGAAATCGTCCTGCTGGTCATTTCTTACAGAGCAATAATATTCCATAACATTCATATACCATAATTTATTCAGCCACTCTCCAATTGATGGGCATCCCTTCAGTTTCCAGTTTCTAGCCACCACAAAAAGGGCTGCCACAAACATTTTTGCACAGGTGGGTCCCTTTCCCTCCTCTAAGATCTCTTTGGGATATAGGCCCAGTAGAAACACTGCTGGGTCAAAGGGTATGCACAGTTTGATAACTTTTTGAGCATAGCTCCAAATTGCTCTCCAGAATGGTTGGATCCGTTCACAGCTCCACCAACAATGCATCAGTGTCCCAATCTTCCCACATCCCCTCCAGCATTCATCATTATCTTTTCCTGTCATTTTAGCCAATCTGACAGGTGTGTAGTGGTACCTCAGAGTTGTCTTAATTTGCATTTCTCTGATCAATAGTGATTTGGAGCAACTTTTCATATGACTAGAGATGGTTTTAATTTCATCATCTGAAAATTGTCTGTTTATATCCCTTGACCATTTATCTGTTGAAGAGTGGCTTGAATTCTTATGTATATGAGACAATTCTCTATATATTTTAGAAATGAGGCCTTTATCAGAACCATTAAATGTAAAGATGATTTCCCAATTTGATGCTTCTCTCCTAATCTTGTCTGCATTAGTTTTATTTGTACAGAAACTTTTTAACTTAATATAATCAAAATTATCCATCTGGTGTTCAATTAGGAGTTCCAGATCTTCTTTGGACATAGATTTATTCCAGTGAGATGTTATTTGTAAAGCACTTTTGCATAATGCCCACCACATGGCAGGTGCTTAACAAATGCTCCTTTCCTTCCTCTCTTTCCAATTACCCTCCCTAATATGTCATCATTCCCTATCCCAAATAGTAACTGTTTTTCTCACATCCCTTTTCTCTCAGCCTCCTAGAGAATGGAGATACACCTGTGCTCTCTGCTATTCCCCATCTAAGTCCCAGTCTGGATTTCTTACATCTTACCCTGTAGTCACTGGGCTTTTTACTGTCCTATCCTGCAGATTCTCACAGCCTCATGTCTTACAAGGACAACAGCAGCAAGGTGGGATGGTGAAGAACAACCAGAATCAAATAAAATCAGTTTTGTTGAGTTTTTTTTCTTTCTTTATTTTCATTTTTTAAAATAAAAATTATGAACTTAAGGGAAGAGTACAAAGCAGTTTTTAAGCACTGACTACATTTTACAAATATTATCTCATCTGATCAACTTAACCAACAACAAAAATAAATGAATATTTCCGCAAAGTAGAATAGGAAAAGAGGATTACACATGAAACTGTAAATCTCCATCACACATAGCTTACTTTTCTTCTGAAGGATACAGTAAATTCAGCATACTATTTTCAAACCTGACTTGCTTGACTATGTTTTCTATGAACTGTCATTCTCTTCTATTTTTAAAAAAATGTCTCAATGACTAAGGGAATGTCTTGAAATAGATGAGTATATAAGTGAAGTGAGGAGAACTGAGAGGACACGGTATCAGTAACAGCAAGATCATATGTTGATCAATTGTGATGGACTTGGCTCAGTTCCAATAGACTTGGGATGGAAAATGCCATCCATGAACAGAGAAAGAATTATGGAAAGTGAATGTGGATTGAAGCATAATATTTTCACCGTTTTTATTTACTTGCCTTTTCTTTTTCATTTTTTTTTGTTTTGTTTTTTTCTTGTGTAACATGACAAATATGAAAATGTTTTAAAGAATTATACATGCTTAACCTATATTGTCTTGGGAGGAGGAGCAGTAAGAGAGGGAGGGAGAAAAATTTGGAACACAAAATCTTACAAAAATGAATGTTGAAAATACTATTGAGGGGGGAAAAGGAAACAGAAATAGAATGCTGGAGTCCGAATCAGAAAGATCTAGGTTTAAAACCTTCCTCAGACATTCAAACTCAGAATTCAGCTTTTTTAAAGACCATTTTCATCATGTTGCATTTTTGCAACAATAAGCATAAAGCAGTTAAGATTGTAGTTTTGAGGAAAGAAGGCCATGTAGTGACTTGATTGTGATTTTCAAGTATATAGCAATGAGATTTGTGTTACATGTAAACAAAAATTCAACAATCGTGGTCCTTCCTGTATCTGTGCATACCACAAACCCATCCATGGCTTCTCATCCTGTCTTTCTAGCAATCTACCATTGGGGATGCAATTTAATTCAAGAGGTATTTACAAAGTGCATATTGTGTGCTAGAAACTGAGCATAATTCAGTATTTCAGTGGATGTGTGTTCTCAGTGGTAGAGGTAGTCCTAACAGTATTGATTTCAACCCATTCATACCTTCTCTTGGTAACAAGAATATAAAGTCAAAATGTTCTAAAACCTTTCCTCCAGTATCAATAATTATTTTTGGCATGCCATGGGCATATGGTCTCTAAAGCCACAAATGATGGTCTTAAATCAGAAAAATTATTAAAATTTGTTTTAAAAATGTAGCTATTGAAAAACTGATGAATTAAATTACATGAACACTGAAGCTACTTAATTTTGGTTGTACTTCTTGGCTCAGTACAAAGTCAGAGGGCAGGGGCACTGGTAGACCAGTGGTGCTGTGAGACTGTCCACTTGTTTCTTGTTCTTAAGTAACTTAGTCACTTCCTTTTCTAGTTTTCTGTGTCTTTGATGATCACTTTTCATACACTTTCTCATTGGAAATATGCTTCAGCATGTTCACACCTACCATACATCTTTCCATTGTCCTTTTGAGTTAACTATGATTCAGATTCTTCTGAGATCCTGGTGTCCTACAAATCACAACCACATAATATCACCAGGAAGAGAGGGATGGTAAGCAGATGGGTGGGATTTTATAGCTGTAAGCAGTTTGAGACTATGGAAAGAATTGTTCAGTTTACCAGATTTGATCCTCTTAGCGATTCTGCACCTTCCAAACATTTGTTGTTGTTTAGTCATTTTTCAGTTATCTGACTCTTCATGACCCCCTTTTGGGAGATTTTCTTGGCAAAGATCTTGGAGTGGTTTTCCATTTCTTTCTTCAGTTCATTTTACAGATGAAGAAAATGAAGCAAATAGGATTAAGTGACTTGCCTAGGGTCACACAGCTAGTGTCTGAGGCCAGATTTGAATTCAGGTGAAGGAATCTTCCAAAATTCTGGCCCATGCCATCTAGCTGCCCAGATATTGGCAGACTAATTCCATAGTTCTGACAAGAAGGGATAAGCCAACTACTTTTAAGTAGTCAAGGATCTCAATAAGAACTCTTCTCTTCCCTACCCCGACCCCATGCTCCCCGGGCTATCTACAATCAACACAGTGTGAGCTGCATTCAGGAGCACCTGAAGAACTTTCCCACCGATAAGGAATTCTTCATCTTGATTGGTTTGAGCACAGGACACATGACACTGGTGAAACACCTTGAGTGAGCATCTGCCTTCCTGTCTGAAACCTTGCCTGATAGTACTTCTCAGTAGATCAATGAACAAAATTAACTCCATGGTTGCAGTCTGTCATGGAATTTTTTGTGATCTTAACATATGCATGGAAGATGCTTTGTTGGAAGAAAGCTTTCAAGACTGCATTCTGTTCTAAATCGACTATATTTATTTTATTTTTTGGTGAAGAGGAATCAAGAAATAAAAGACACAATTGGATCATGACTTCATACCTCAGTATGGGTATATTTGTATATATGTGTGTATGCATATATATTTTTAATGCTTCTCAGTCAAATTCCAAATGCAAAAGATTTTAATGAGGGGAATGCTGAGCAGCTGTCTCTCATGTACCCAGAAGGAGCAGAAATAAGCACCTTGGAGGTAGCCCTGTTTATTGAGAAGAGCAAAGTAAGTCAGGAGAACTGGGTTCTTCTAGAGATTCGATCAACCAGCTGTTGAAACGTCAAAAGAATTTTCTGAAAGTTCAGGAAGTAAAAATCTGGAATGATTCCACTAACAGATGTGATGGAAATCTCTTCCCTATTTGTTGTTATTGCTATTACTGAAAGGATTATCCTGAGAATATAATTAATTCCAGAGTGGCCAAAGGCAAGAGGGAGGAATTATTACAATGATAATGTCAGATTTTCTATTACAAAGTTTCTTAAACTGTGGGTCATGACTCCATATAGGGTCACATAATATGATGTTATCAGTAAATTCTGATTTGTATACCTATTTTATATACCTATATACCCAGGGTTGTGTAAAATTTTCTTGGGCTAAAGAGGTCAGTCAAGAGTTAGACAAAAGTTTTAAAAAGCCCTATTCTATAAAATTAGAGAAATGGTCTTCATCTTCATCATCATTTCTTCATAATGCCCAAGACCAGGAAAGGTTGGTAGATGGGCCACTGGATGGAAACATGGTTTTTCCTTTGGGGGGAGCTCTCTATAGCTGGTCTTATACTTCTGTTCCCACCAGAAATATAGTAAAAGAGGATGTTTTCCAGAAGGTAAGTTTCTACCTCTCCTCAGAAGCAAAAAGAAAGTTTTACAATCCAGAAGGGATACGAAGAATGAATGAACCTAGAGTAACCCGGAGTGGTTACTCAGTATTGTAGGACAGAATGATAAAAATAATAGGTAATATTCACATAGCACATTAAGATGGGAGCTTTCAAATTCTGACAAAGAATATGATATTGTAGTAGGCAGAGGAAAATGAAGGAAGCTGAAAGGGACTAGATACCATAAAAGGAATGGATATGTTTTCCACTATTAGTCTTTTCTTTTCACATTGCCCAGAATGGCAATATTGGCATTAAGCAAATAAAGTTTGAGATCAAAGCAAAGGGAAAGGAAAGTAGTGAAAGTGGAGCAAAAACATGATTTTCAGAAATGACCATAAGTTATTTTGTGCTGAATGGTTGTCCCAGAAAGAGACCCAATTTAGTCAAGGAACAAAGATGAAATTAAAAGAGCCCTGGATAAACTGCCATACTATTGACCAAGTGCATGAGCTAGGCAAGTCATTTTTCCCTTCCTGGGACTCATATCTTATCTGTAAAATCACAGAGTCAAACTAAATAGTGGTCTCCTTCAGCTATAAATCTCTGATCCCCTGAATAGACAATCTCTGAGATTCCTTTCAGTTTTATATTCATTCTGAGTCTGTTTGGGATGTTGATGGCATTTTTGACAGATAGTTTTATCTAGGTACTTTGGGGACCTTCCTTTTTATCTCCCACGAAGGTTGAAGGATCAGAGCTCATGGACTCTGCCTATGGCAAATACTTCTGAATGTATCACTTCTGCATCATCCCTAACATATGAAAACCTAGCAGAAATTGATCCTAAAGGAGAAGCAGAAGTGATATAGTCTTGTCAAGGTGCACATCTGCTTTCCTTATAAATAAGCCCACAGTAAAATATCTCAGTTCTTTCCTCACTGACCAACCCTCCAATCTTGCTCATTAACAATAACAACCACAGATGTGTGACCACAATGCCATTCTCTACTTCCTGTGCTCTGTCCTAAGAATAATACTGAATCTCAAAAAAATACCAGCTCCAGGATAGCTACTGGTTACAGCCCTGTGCTCAGCAAACTAGAATCAGGGCCTCTTTTGCCTTCCTTTTATCTTCTTTAAAAACATTATAGATTCTTGAGTGGAAAAGAGGCCATTGAGGAAACTTGTTTGCTCACTCACCTTGACACAGGAGTAGATCACGGAGACAAACACCACTATAGTCAACAGCAGGAAACACGTCAAGTAGAAACCCAGCATAAACATGGAGCTGGAAGCAAAGAAAAAGTTGGAAGGGTTCCTGGGCATTCTGAGGAAAAGAACTAAGGCATCCTTCAATAAAGTAGGAAAGGGCAGTTATTCTGGCTCCTAGGGAGCAGGTGATTTCCATTCTCAGGCATCTAGAGGGAAGCATCTCTGTAGCCTTGTGGTACATTAATTGGGCTATTCAGAGAGGCCCTGTCTAGGACAAGGAAAAGGACATGCTACACATTATAAATCTTAAAAGAACAATTATGGATCCTAAGTTTTTCCCCTGAATCTAGGATTCTGAACTAAAAATGTCCTTCTAGATAAAATTTTGAAATAATTTCTAAGAGAATTCTGAGACAGAACCTACTCCATTTCCTGAGAATATACTTTGTGATAAACTTGCAAGCAGATTCAGAAAAATCTTTCCTCCCATAAAAATGGTTTTTCCCCTCAAAATGTACCCATTGTTCTATTGTTATGTTTTCTGATCACTTAGAAGCAGCAAAAGCTTAGAGAAGACTAGCACCTCAATATTTTAACCATTTTCTATCACTTGATTAATTTTTATTCATTCCTTCATTCATAAAAGCATTTATTAAGTACACAACATATGTCATGCATTGTTAGCTGTTGGGGATATAAAAACAAAACAAAATACTTCTTGCCTTAAGAAACTTACGTTCTAGGAGGGAGACTGGGAGACACATGGCATGTACACATAAGTAAACACAATATACACCAAGTAAATTAAAAAGTAACAGAGGGAAGGGAAGAAGGGATTTAACAACTGGGGAATCAGGAGAAATTAATCAAGGTGTTGACATCTGAGCTAAGCCTTAAAGGGATCTAAGGTGAGAAGAGATTGCATAATGGAGTTAGCCTATGAAAATCAAAAGAAGGTGGAATGTTTTGGGGGGAGTGGGGCAAGTAGCCCTGCTTGTTTGGAATATGGATGTTTTATTTATTCTTCCCTTGAGATATGTAGAAGTATATTTTCTTGATGTCATAAGAAATTACAGAAATTAATGTTGCATTACAAAATTTTCAGCTGTTTTTGGAAATGTCTCACAGCACTATCTCACACCAGCAGTCTTAGGGTGGACTCTGCTGGTATCTGTCCATGGTACTAAGGTATAAACTAGACTCACATATTCATGGGGAACAGTGAAGGTCTGCTAAATCCATCCCTTCCCATCGTCTCCTAATTGTTATAATAGGTAAAAATAATATTTCATCTTCCCTGCCCCATGTCCAATTTCTAAGAAATCCTATTTCCATTTCCCCCCATTTGAAACACAAATTTTTCAATAGGAAATAGCCTTTGGGTTTGAGCTCTCCATCCTTTCCTCCCCTCAGAACCTTTCAAAGGGAAATCACAATTATAGAAAATAGATACCAGCCTTCCTGAGCTTGTGGGGGGAATCCCCAGGGAAGGAAAATAATGGTAGCAAGTGCATTTCATTTTTGAATTATCAATCTCTCCACAGAGGGCTTGCAAAAACAAACAAAAAACCACACCTTTAAAGTCTTTGTAAATTCCTTCTCTTTCAATAATGGAAGATTGGGTTTAGAGAAGTTAAGTACTGTTTGTTGAAATAAAGAAAAATGAAAGCCTCCCAAGGGAAAGTGAATATTCAATAGCCATTTAAGCCAGGTATTTGTTCCAGCCTCCCCCAAGGGCCTGCACTTAACAGTCAAAACAACTGAAGGAGAACAAGAAATTCTTTATAACAAGGAAAGAATCCACTTTTTAAAGTAGATTTTTAAGCTTCCCTAGAGAGAAGATTTGTGAGAGAGTAACTTCAGCCAATTCTAGCACCAAAGAGCTGCTGCCAAAAAATAAAATAACATCAGCATAACTTGGAAACTGAGGCAATCCACTCCATTGATCAGTGTTACTGCTAAAGCAGATAAAGATTGTTGGAGCAATTAATGATATGCAATTATATACCAAAAAGGGGGGGGAGGTGATTAAATATGCATATGGAATGTGATATACTTACATATATTACAATTAGCACTACTCTTCATTTCAGAATAGACAAATATGGAAACAATAAATCTCCATATAGTATATGGAATTGGATGAATGATTAGTGTGAGTAAATACAAATAAAATGCCTGGCACTTTAACTCACATATCACAACTCAGACATCAGTCAGTGTTTTCCCCTTTTAAAGAATCTCCTACATTGAGAAACCTTACACTCAATTTACTTCCTCAGTTCATAGACTTTCAGCTAGAAGGGACTTTAGAGGTCTAACCCCTCATTTTGTAGATAAGAAAACTGAGGTCCAGAGAGATGAAGTCACTTGTCCTGGGTCACACAGTTAGAAAATGACTAGGGCAGGATTCAAACTCAGATCTCCACTATCAAAAAGTCCATCTTGTTTCTGGTCCTAAAATTTGCTTTGTTGGCCAGAGAAGCAAATATCCCTACTCTTCTGAGACCTGAAATGCTTGCACTCAGAGAGCATGGGGCAGAAGAAATACTCACTGCGGCATGATGGTGACCTGGACAAAGCAGATGAAGAGGAAGACAAGGGAGGCACAAGCCACGTAGGCACCAAAGCGGTCGTCCACCTGCTTGGAGTACTGAGAGGAGGAAAGGCAGAGGTTTGGAAAGGCACCTGGAACGTAGAACCAGTCAACACCGATTCCATAATTCACTCGGATGAGTCCCTCTTGGGCCATATCAAATTATACAACCCAGTCTTTCATGATAGGGTTAATGCCCTACTAACTCCATTAGATAGGGATAACTCAGCCCAGATTGGTGGGTAGGTCTGGGAGGGGGAAGGAGAGGAGTTCTTCCCAAACACCCTAGAATTTATCATTATTACTTTAGTAAACTCTAAGGCAAAGTCTGTCTAACCCACTCTGTAAGTAGAAAATAACTGAATCAAAGCCAAAAAGTTGAATAGTGGTAGACATGTCTCCACTATTACCTTTGACAAGGTATTTCACTTCTGAGCCTCAGTTTAACCATCCATAAAATGAGCCTGTTGAACTAGATGACTTCTAAAGCAAGGTCCCTTTTAGTTCTCACATTCTTCTAACAATTACACTGCCTTCTCTGAGAAACAGTAGAGAGCTAGCTCCAGAGTCAGGAAGACCCAAGTTCAAGGCTTTCTCTTACAGAATGGCTGTGTGACCCTAAACAAATCAACTTAACTCCTCAGTGCTACAGGCAAGTCTCTAGGGCAGGGCTATAAGCTGCTTTGTAGAATGTATATGGGTAGAATTTTTTCACTAGAACTTTATAGCAATGAAAACATAGTTTGGGGCCAAAAAATAATTTATGACTGATCTACCAGCAGAAATGGAAGGGCTTTTGCTGGCCTCCAGAATTGAGTCTCTTGGCTTCCCTATAACTCTTGCTCACTCCCTCCAGTATCTTGTTCAGTTCTTTTCTCTTCTTTCATTGCTGCCTACCTGTGGGCCCTGCAGTAGCTCAAAGGAAACGTGAGATGTGAAAACCTAGAGACCTCTCCAAGCTCAGTGCGCATATTGTGCCCAGCCTCTGGCAGAGCTTGCCAAGCCCATATCAGCCACACTAACATTCTGATGCCATTGTGGTCCCCTTTGAATACAAAGGACAACTGTGGCCCCAACCAGGACATATGTCCTGTGAAGAGCAGGATAATCCGCAAGCTCAAGTATTTGGGGAAAAGTAACCAGGGGACTTCTGATTTCTCCCTCTCAGAGAAGAACAGTCACATGAGAGCAAAACAAAACAAAACTTCTAGACAGGAAGAAAAGCAGTCCAAGCTCATGACTCAGTGACAATCCCCAGGACCACAGAAGCCTGATTTCTGTTGCCCATTCTCCTCTGCTCATTTGTTTTCTCCAGCCAGCTCCTGGTGATCCGAACGAATAAGGCTAATTCCTATTTTTAGTCATTGCCCCTCTCTGGGCCTAAACCATCTCATCTGTAAAATACACGAATTGAATTAGATGGTCCCTGAGCTCTGATACTCTGATTCTATGATTAATTATTAAAAATATATTCGACATCTGCATGGCACTTGACCTTTTCAAAGCACTTTCAAAAACTGTCATTTTATTAGATCCTACCTACAACTCTGTGATGTAGGGAGAGCAGGTATTTTGCCCAGTTTACAGAAGAAACAACAGAAGTCAGAAGAGTTAAGTGACCTATCTCCAAATATAGCTAAGGGGCTAGCTAAGAACCCAGAACTCCGTTTCCCTACACCAGCCTTTTTCCATTTTTATCAGCTGGCTCTTGCTGTAGGCTGTGCTAATGGTGCCGAGCTCTGGCACATATAATCCCACAGAGTGGATAACCTAGAAGTAATGTGTTTTGGCTCTGGAAAGCATAAAGGTTTTTTCCATAGTAGATCTATCTTCCTAATTAAATACTCCTCGGTTTAACACTGAAGTTCGTTTACATTCCAGCACACTAGGGGAGGCCATGTGGTGTTGCAGGAAGATCATTGGAAAGCCAGCAGATCTGCCACTAAGATTTTATCTCTGAACTCCATTTCTCCGGAGCCTCAGTTTCTTCAACTACAAAATAGATGACATGACCTCTCAGGGCTTCTGTTAAACAGAAGAGCTCTGTTAATAAAAGATACCTAGGGGCAGCTAGGTGGCACAGTGGATAGAGCACCAGCCCTGAAGTCAGGAGGACCTGAGTTCAAATCTGGTCTCAGACACTTAACATTGCTCTAGCTGTGTGACCCTGGGCAAGTCACTTAGCCTCAATTGCCTCAGCAAAAAGCAAAATAATAATAATAATAAAATAAAAGATACCTAACAAATAAAGGCTACCATATCCCTCCTGTACTCTCCAATTTTTGGTTGCCCCCATTTCACAGGTGGAAAAACAGAGGCTGAGAAAAGGGACCTGAGACGTTTTTGTCCAGAGATTTCCCACTTTCGGTGAGTGACAGAGCAGTCACTCTGAGATGAGGAATGAGCTGGGCTTTGAGTGCTACCCCTCCCCCAATTTAGTCCCCCCTCCCCAAACCCCACTGCCTGTCCAGGGCCAGGTTACCTTTTTCTCTAAGTCAGGCTCTCTGAAGGTTAAGAGGAACTTCCGAACATGTTCTGACCTCAGCCGGTCTATGCTCCTTGCATCAATAGCCCGGCCCAGGAACTCGTCCACCTCATCCTCGGGGTTCAAGTTCTCTTGGGTGTTCCTGGGGGGAAGGGCACAGACCCAAGACAGATACACCACCCAGGGAGAAGTTACATTAGAACATGTGCTCGCTTCCAGACCAAGCCCTGGAGGTGGGAGCATGGGGGAGAGAAGGCAAAGAAATGAGATGAAGCCTAGATAGAAACAGGGACTAGAAGTCATACATAAGGGTCCCCGAGAGATCTGTGCTGACTTAGAAAACCACATGTTACTGTTATCTGTGTTTTACTATATTTTATATTTTTTTAGTTTTAATTTTTTAAAAGAAAAATTACCTTTAAAATTATTTTAATTATTTGTTAAATATTTCCTGATTAGACTTTAATCTGATTTGGGGCTATATCAGGGGGACTGAGGACAACAGGAGAGCATTTGACACTTCTGGAGAGTCTGTGCTTTTATGAAGACAATGGAAACTCGAAGGGCCCATAATAGAAACAACATCATAGGGGAAAGCCAAGGGGAGGAGCAGAGGCTACAGAGATCCTTAGAAAACTCAAACGTGTCACTCTTTCAACAATACAAATTATGTCTCACAGAAGGGGCAACCTGACGGGCATTAATCAGAACCTTGCAGGTTTGAGGTGATAATTCTTATCACAAAAGGTTTAATCGCTTTATGAAAAGGTGTCACTGTAGAATTTCTTTGACCAGATAGCACAATTTACAAAAAATCCAATTTATGCACAACTTTTAAATGAACAAGTTCATCTTCCTAAAGTAAGGCCCACTTGTCATTTGCAACTTATATCTTCCAGTCAACCCTACAGCCGTTTAGGGGGAGAAGCCAGAGAAAGCAGAAGGGTAGGGGTGGTTCAGAGGAATTGAAGGGAAAAGGCAGAAAAACGACTAGGAAGAAGGAGCAAAATTAGTTTCTTGTTTTCCTGTAGCCCAAGGCTATAGCTCTTCAGAGCTCATTTTCAGTGACCAAATTATCCAAACCTCCTTCAGGCCGGAAAGCCAGCTTTTTCCCATCTGCTACTTCTTCCTCATTTTCTCCTCCCTACAGTGTCAAGTTATGTGTATTCCCCAGTGACAGACTTTGGGTCTCAACACTCAATCAAATAAGTCCCACTCCCCCAAAATAGGGATGTTTGGCATGTCTGGTAGTTTACCCTGAAGAAGAGACTCAGGACCCTCCTTTCATTTCTTTCTACCTCCCATGTTGCCAAGGGGAAAGGAGCTTAATCAGCTTTCTGAAGGGGACGATGAAATGGGCTGCATTTGCACTTGAGGTCCCCATCACTGTAAGGATGAATAGATGGCCACTTGTTAGGTTTCAAAGCACATTTATCCATTAAGTAGAGGGTCAGACTACCTCAGAGATGATGTAAAGAGGGGAGTGGGGGGAGAGGTTAAGGTTAAGAACCCAGGGACTTGTTAAAAAATAAATTTCTTTAAAAAAAATTGGATAAATATTTCAATTGGTTACCTTTGTAATCCTATGTATTTTATCTTATGAAATTAAAACAACACATCATCCTGGGCAGGAGTCAATAAGGCTTTCTCTGACTGCCAGAGGATTCATAACATAAAAAAGGATGAGCACCTCTAACTAAAGTTATCATTGCTAAATTATGAGTTCGCAAACTTTTTTTTCTCTGGAATAATCTAGTCAGAAGGAGTTGGAGTGATCTGCTAGGGCTGACTGTTTGGAGAGATGAGCTGAAAGTGGCTCTGCCCTTGCCTGCCCTTTTAAAGTGTATTTCTTTACCTCCTCTAGACATTACTTTTTCTTATTCTTGTCCCCCAACCTTTACTATCTTTTTCCTCCCATAGTGGAAAGGACACTCTGAAATCAAAGGACCTGGGTTCAAATCCTGGTTCTGACTCCCTGTCTGACCTGGGACTCTAAAACCTGTCTGTGCCTAGATTAGACCTCTGAGGTCCCTTCCTGCTCCAATCCTATGATCCTTTAGACCCTCTGATGGCTGCCTTCAAGGATCAAGGACCAGAAAGGCTTCTTCTCTCTGCCAGGGTTCTTAGATCAACTCTTTCCCTTACCCCTGCTTGACCCCAAGTCACATACTGAGTAGAGAGAAGGAAGAACCCAAGGTGAATCCATCCTGATATAAGTGCTTCACCAAATCCCAGAATCCTGTTGGGCCCTTTAAACTGGGAAAGGGAGTTCAGCAGAAATAGGAAGGAAGGCACACCATTTCTTTATTCACAAGAAAAAAAGTTTTTCCTACTCAGAGCTGCTAGATTAAGATCTGGTAGAAGGAACACTGGCCTGGAAGTCAAGTGATCTGGCAGCTCTTTTTCTAACTGGCTGTGTGACTTTGTATAATTCATTTAATTCATTCAGATTCCTCATCTATAAAATGAGAAATGAACCCTGGGACATGATTCTTTTCTAAATATCTCATTCCATTTTGAATTGTTTCTGAAGACACCTCATGGTCTCATATCTGGATCTGATCAAATACCAACAATGAGTGGTATCAATCAATACCTCCTTTTCCAGGTTTTCATGTGAGGATGCTCCTTTATTATTCTAACAAAATCTGTTAATCCTGGATGTGGTGGAAGATTGCTGTACTTTGAGATTGGCTCTAATCTGGGTCATCTGAAAGGTAAGTGACAGTGATTAACCATGATTCCAGACTACTGGTGATGAAGAATGTTCTGACAGAGAGGTAATGGAATAAATATGTATAATGAAGCACACATTTTTGGACATAAAAAATGAATGTTGAAAATTACATGTATTTGGAAAAGTAAAATACTATTGAGAACAACAACAATAAAAAAGGTGGTTGGGAGTAATCACCTTCTGATAGAGGCACAAGACCCCAAGTTGACATG